>JARQAB010000176.1:0-64122 GCA_036172955.1 Meloidogyne arenaria
CAGAAATTCTTTCATTGAAGAGGCAAGGAACTTCCTCCTTTGAGGTCTATTTAAAAACGTTTAATAACAAACGATCCAAAAGGTTTCAGCAAACAAAGGAGTTAGAGAGTAGAGGACAACGGTGAATAGGAATTGACTGACGGGGCAAACATTGCCAGTGCGTTAACAATAGCAGGCCAATAAAAACTCCAAAAGAGTTGGGCGCCATAAGCCAGCACCAACCAAGCTTAAGTGCCATCCATAAGCATGTCTTTTTGTTAGTTGGGTTTGGCGGGTGTATATACAGAGGAGTATCCTGACCCCCAGCCGAACCTCATGATTCTTTATACATTCACCCATCTTCCTTCCTTACCCTCTCTTGAAATACTCCGTTTTATAGGCTCTTTCAATTGGTAACATGTCCTCGATTGTTTGGGCAATTTCCTTGATCTTGTGTTCATACTTCGCATCACATCCATTCCGAAATCTTCTTCAGGTAGGCTCAACCAATTTAGATTTTCTCCAATCCCATCCGTGCTGGAATGAAATTTTTTTTTTCAATTGTGCCTTAACTCCCTCTTTAAAGAATAAGTTAATGCTTATGTGGGCCATCATGGTCAATGGTAAAAAAGCTCCAGTGGTAAAGCTTCATTTTTGATCCTTTCTTAGCTCTTTAAATTCATTATACAAGAATTCGAAGCTTTTTTTGATTCAATTGCCCAGTCCTTTGTCTATAAATCTTTCATGTTTTTAAAGAAATGACATGTCTTCGTACTCCAGACCATAATTTCTTGAAACACGCTTATCTACAGTCTTTTACTCTTCCTCCAGATACAGTTTGGAGAAAGCGAAAGGATGAATCTCAATTTGGTAATTTTGTGTTTCTTCACTCCGGTTGCCCTCTCTCTTCCTTAACTTGAAATCTTTGTTCAATTGCCTTTCGCTGCTTCCTGTTTCACTTCTTTAATGGCATTTTTAAGCTTGTAATGATTTCGAGTTTCTTATGTCGATCCTCCTCTTTTTAATCCTCCTCTAACAACTCTTTTTGTTCCCAAATTTGCTGCTAATAATACCCGCCATTTCTTTTTTAAGCTGTGTTATTTAAAATCTTCTTTTCCCCTTTTTTTGTCCCAAACTTCATAACTTCCTCATTTGTTTGGGTCATAATTTCTTCTGGGTTGTTTCATGCTTTCATTTCAAATCTTTCAGGGATATCCTCTTTCCTCGCCATGTCCCTTTGCTAGCCGAGAACAAAGCATTGCCTCTCCCGCTTCCATTCCACTTCCAAGCCTCAGAAACGTGATTAGTGTTTAGTCTAAATTAACGGACTATTTGGTTAAGGTCCCCCATATCCAGACCCATGTAGTTCTTTTACCTAGCAATTGAGTAGTCCCTCGCATACACAATCAGTGTCTCATCATAAGTCCACTTCCTCTTCTTATTCTTCTTAGAAGATTCCGCCTTTAATCTTTCCTTCTTAGTTTTGCGTTTTGGTTTTCTCTCTAAAGTCCTAACTTACTACTTCCGATGGACTTGAATCATCTTCATCTCGAACGCATATAACCCGGCGGGTAGGTTCTCCCATTAATCTCATCTTCCGCCACATTTTCAATAATTTTTGGGGGGTCCACCAGCTCTGCACATTTATGATAAATTCTCTCCTCGCCGTTTTCTTTAATATTGCAACTCGAAACGATTCTTTCAATATTCGCTACAATTTTTGGAATGTTTTCCAAGGTTAAGACAACCGTTTCCTCTCCTTTTTCCAAACCCTCCTTTCCCCATGTAGAGTCCTTCTAGAAGAGCAAGTGTTTCCTAAACGGATTGTATTTCCTTCATCTTCATCATCAGCCTCTTCATCCTCATCAGCATCGTGTCCCCATTCCTCCTTTTCTTCTTTCTTCTTTTCTTTTTCTTTCTTCTTCACTTTTCTTCCTCATTTTCAACTCCTTGGATTTCATGTTCACCAAGTCTTATTCTCCTTAACTACTTGATCCTCTCCCCCAACCTGTTTATATCACCCTTTTTCTTTGTAGATTTACCCATTTTTCTTTCCTTTGAATTATGTCGTCTTCTGGACGACACCTCTTTAGTTTCTCAAGCTCATCTTCCAATAACTGTAGTGCCTAGATCAAAGATATAAGCCTTTGCAAATATATCCTTTTCTAACGGAAAATTTAAATGACACCCTTCTTTCGGCATTTCAACTGCATTCAATTTTCTGATAATTTTCTTTATCATTTCTTTTCAAAAACATATCCAACGAATATCCACAAAATTTTGTCAACGGTTGATCATTGGATGTACAACGAAAAACCTTCTTTGATTTTCACTTCCCAGCCAATGACACTTTCGGGCATAAAATATAAATCCTTCTTTGACAAGATTCTGTTTCAATCACATAACCTTGTAACGTCGAATCGGCTTGTCCTCCCTAAAATTGATTAAATTTGCAACCCGGGTACAGGATTAATTAATTATTGCTTTAGGCTATGTTAAAATATGTAAATTTCTCCAAACTTAAGACGTGAGTATAACAAAATAAGCCCCTTTGAGAGAGATTGGGCTTAATTTATTGCTTTATTTATTAAATGGAATTGCCGTGATATCTTGAGACCGTTTTATCGAGATTCGACTGTAAACGTTATTTCTTACTAAGCCATAAATGTGGGTGAGTTAAACAGTCAAAAAGTATGTTTTAAGAAATTTCCGTCCAACTAATTTATTTGCTCAAATATGTAAGTACATTTTATCCTATTACCCCCTTTCAGCGAGTGATTGAAAAATTTAAGGTTATCCCTCAAAATAGTTATAATTCAGCCTTTCTAAAACAACCAAAATTTAATTACATCGTCACTATTAAATACAGGGCAGTTATTGCCCAGGGCAGTTATTGTGTGTATAGATTTGACTATGTATTCGGTTCTTTTAGCGACACACTTGACTAAATGCATCATATCCATTTTAACGCCCACCCCCTCTTGGCAGAAACCAAATCAAAATAATCAATAAAACAAAACCATGTTTTTAATCAACATTCAACTGCATCCCAAATCGTTGCTTTCCTCCCGGCGTTTACTCTCCAA
Organism: Meloidogyne arenaria; assembly: GCA_036172955.1. NCBI lineage: Eukaryota > Metazoa > Nematoda > Chromadorea > Rhabditida > Meloidogynidae > Meloidogyne > Meloidogyne arenaria. The sequence continues at coordinate 3,066 of JARQAB010000176.1, forward strand.
GATATTCTCCGTTTCCTCTCACTGAGGGATTTCAACATAATCATTGTCCGAAATAGGTTGTTTCAGATTGTATTTGAAGGTTTTTCAAATTCAGCAGTTTTCCTTTCTCGTTCGGTTTATTTTTTTACCCATATCCATCCGCAAGGTAAAATGCAAATGATGAGGAAAACAGTAAAGAAAATATCAAAGGTGATTCTTAAGAATCATCTAAAATATTGAATTTAAAAGTTTAATCATTCAAAAATTATAATAAACGAACTTTGAATGGATTAGAACAGGAGGTTTCTCTGAGGGTTAATAATGACATCTGGAGCAGACTAAAGAGCATTTCAAAATAATATTTGAAGCTTTAAAGATGAAAGGATTTTGTAAGGGTGTTAACTTCTATCTAGCTGATATGTCGGACCTTGCTTATTCCGATATATCAACCTTCAGGCCCTGGGGGAAGGAAAATCATATAGTATTTATTGAGGAGGGGGAGGAAGGATTCTCAAACGAGAGGTAAGGGGAAGGTGATGGCAAAGGGATTTGGGCAATCAATCAAACGACAGGGAGGGAAGGGATTCTCTCTCAACGAGAGGTAAGGGAAGGGATTCTCAAACGGAGAGTAAGGGAGGGATGGCGAAAGGGATTTGGCAATCAATCAAACGACAGGGGAGGGAAGGGATCTCAAACGAGAGGTTAAGGGAAGGGATGGCAAAAGGGATTGGCAATCAATCACACGAGAGAGGAGGGAAGGGAGTCCTCAAACGAGAGGTAAGGAGAGGGATTGCAAAAGGATTTGGCAATCAATCAAACGAGAGGGGAGGGAAGGGATTCTCAAACGAGAGGTAAGGGAAGGGATTGGCAAAAGGATTTGGCAATCAATCAAACGAGAGGGGAGGAAGGAATTCTCAAACGACAGGGGAGGGAAGGGATTCTCAAACGAGAGGTAGGGAAGGGATGGCAAAAGGGATTTTGGCAATCAATCAACGAGAGAGAGGGAACGGGATTCTCAAACGAGAGGTAATGGAAGGGATTGGCAAAAAGGATTTTGTCAATCAATCAAACGAGAGGGGAGGGAAGGAATTCTCAAACGAGAGGTAAGGAAGAGGGTTTTTCCTTTCTCTAACCTTTTTTGTCTAAATTTCTTTCTCTAACCTTTTTATAAATTATAAAATTAAAATTTTTCAAGTGTCCACCGCCTGACACAGCCCCATGATTTTGCTTCACGCAGTGTTAAAAGCTCCGGCCTTATGATTTTGCCTTATGACATGAGTAAACAGCGTAAAAATCAATTTAAATAATTAATTCATTAACTTTTAAAATTTTTATTTTAATTTTAAATGTTAAAATTAATTTTTTAAAAAGTTTGGGAATGCGCAGTTTTATATGATGAAGAGTAGGAAGATTATAAAACGTTACATTTACACCTTCTTAACAAAATTAGTATAATCCTTGGTTGGAATTTTTAAATCTGGGAGGAGTTTGGGTTATAGAGCTCGAACCTAAATTGCCTTTCAGTTTATTCCCCCCTTTAGGCCCTTCTGATTTTTTATTATCTGTGGTTAATGGAATACCGGCATCTTAAAAAAGTTAAAAAAGTTACTTCAAGTCCTCATAATTTACTTATTTAATTTTTAATTGATTATATGATATTTTAAACAAAAGTTAGCCAGAAACAAAACGGAGGGAGTTAGCAATACAAAGATGATACGTCATAAATCGTAATCAAGAAACTCGGGACCAGGCTGGATCAGGGCATTTTCAGCGCCGCAGGCGAATATCTTGCAGCTGAGAAGTCCAATATGCCGGATTTTTGCCATTTATGGTGGCTGAAATTTCAAAAAATTGCGAAAAAATCGTAAAAAAAGCTCGCACCGCAAATACGCAATCCGCTACTGAATCCAGCCCTGATGGGGATTTCGACACTCCTAAGTGGTTGTATTATTAATTTTAAATTGGAATATATTTTTATTCACAACGTTTTCCTCTCTAGCTTTTTTAAATTTTTTTCGTCTAACATCTTTATAAATTATAAATATTATTATAAACTACATTTTCAAGTGTCTATCGCCATGACAAAGCCCCATGATTTTTGTTTCACGAGTGTTAAAAGCTCCGGCCTTATGATTTTGCCTTGATTACTTGAGTAACAGCGTAAAATCATTTTAAATAATTAATTCATTAACTTTTACAATTTTTTTATTTAATTTAAATTTAAAATTAATTTTTTAAAAAGTTTGGGAATGCGCAAAGTTTTATATTATGAGAGTAGGAAGAGTTTGTAAGGGTAAACTTTAACCTACATGCCACCCATAACTCAGCCTAAAGACACAACAAACTGTAGCATCCGTTTTAAAGGTGGATGATGCTTTTTAAACCTACTATCTACACACATGCTTAGAAGTTTTAGAGAATAAAAATTTTGCAAGCCTAACAAATAATAGAAGCATGCATTAATTAGTATTTAACACTCGGACATGCATGCTTCTAAAACATAGAAAACATGTTTCTAAAATATAAATAAACAAGCATGTTTTTCTAAAAACCTGTAGACAGGATTCTCGGACTCGAGTTGCCTAGATACCGTTTTTATGGTTAAATAGAGCCCTATTATGCTGTAAGTAATTTTTCAACATTTTATACATTATAGCTAGAATATAATTGTTTAAGTGTTTTAAGTGTCTTCCTGGTTGTTTAGGCTAGCTTGAGAAAGCAATTTCTAACCAAATTTCAATAAATTTTAAAAACTTTTTATCCAATTAAGAAAGTCAATTAAATTAAAAAAACAAGTTTTTTTACATAAACATCAAAAGTTTTATGAAGAAAAAAAAGAGTTTTTTTGACCATCTTTAGAAAAAGTTAAAAATATATAATTGATTAATCAGAGAACTCTGTAATCGAAGGGTTTTGCTTCTATATTAAAAACTGAGGGTAATAATTAAGCTCAATTATAACGAGATTTTATTATTTGACTCGCGCTTTTGCCTAGGATGGAGGTGAATATCTTCAATAAACGCGTTCCTCAAACTACATTTATCAACCAAATCTCGGTTCTCTAAATCAACCTTAATCCTCCGAATCCAACCTTGAACCCCACCAAATCCCCAGGTTAAAAGATTATAGAGAGGGATATTCGACGATTTAGAGGTATATCTTGGACTATCTAAATCATGTAAATTCCTTCAGATCCCTTCCAGAACCGGTATCAAGTCGAAATGTTGCGGCATTTTATGCTGAGGCTCGGATCATGAATAGCATATACTGTATTTTCTGTAATGAGAGTCCATTTCCAAAAAAATCTAATACCCAGAACAAGGTATGTAGCAACCTGAGTATTACACAAAGATTGGATGAAAATGTAAAGGATAGGGATTTTAACTTCCTACTATACCAAAAAAATTATGAATTTAAAATGGCAGTTAGATCGGTTTATGGTCCATTGGTTTAATCACGGGGGATGGATTTTTAATCTTCAGTCGAAACCAATTTAGTTTATATCCTTGTTCATTATCTTTTTGGCTTTCTATAACTCTTCTTGTCGGAGACAAAACACTCGAAGATGTTGATTTTTCCATGTTCCATTTCAAATCTCCTCATTGTTTGGTTTTCAACCTCTTCAAATATCTCATCCCTTCTTTGATTCAATCCTCTCTTTCTCAACATCCATTAATTCCTTTTGTTTCTTGTTTTTTACTTTATCTTCTTCAACCTTTGTTTCCGGACTTAAGGCTTTCAATTTCCTCAGCTTCAGCCTGATCCTTATTAAACATTAGGATATTTTACCGAGGCGAGGTAGATGCGTTGCCTTGCCTTTGAGTGTAGCTTTCTTTGTCTTTTTTTGATCATTACCCTTCGAATCCTTACCCTTCGAATCCTTATCCTTTGAATCTGTTCCTTCGAATTTGATTCTTCGGGTATTGGTATAATCAATTCTGGAATTTTAAATCTGGGAGGTTTGGTTATAGAGCTCGAAGTCTCAATGCCTTTCAATTTCTCTTTACCATTCTGATTTTTGTTGTCATTGTCATGGATAGCGGCATCTTAAATTAAATACCGTGAGAATAACGAATTTAAATTTAATGGTTTGTCAGATAACTAATGAGCCCTTACGCATAAATCTGTTAGCTAAATTAATATTTACCTGCAGAATGTTTAGTCTTTTCCAAACCAAATTATCATAACGAAGTAGTGCCTGTGTTTTTGGAATACATTGGGGTTTTCAATGGGCGATAAAAACTTTTCGGCGAAAAATCCTTTTAGTCTCGACTGATAGCTCTCTAGGCGAATAACGAGGCGAGCTTTGAAGAGTAACTGGATTAGAGGTACTGTAGTTTGAGTTGAAAAGTATTTTTCTCTTCCACTTGAAAAATATCAGCAATATCATTCCATACTTGCCATTCGACTTTATTCGCAGGGATTTTTTGCTGTTTAATTTGATAAAATTTAGAATATAAATTTAGGTTAACTCCGAAGGACTTGAGGATGTTTTTTTTTCAATTATTTCCCCAATGTCGCACTTTTTAATATAAGGTTATTTTTTATCTTGCTGGCTCATTTGCTGGCCTTATTATCTTAGGGTCAAATAATGTTAAGGAAGTTCTATGGAAAAAGTCGGGTTCGGGTCGGGTTTTCCAAATTTCCTCGGGTCGGGTTCGGGTTATCGGGTCGAAAAAAAGTCCGGGTTTCGGGTTTCGGGTATCGGGTTTCGGGTAACCCGAGACATCCCTGGTCTATAGTCGAACCTCTATAGTGACCCCACGATAGTAACCCTTCGATAGACAACCTATAGCGAGTTTTATCTTCTGGTCCATACGAATCCATCTGTCGAGATTCGACTGTATATGAAACTACGATTAGTTAAGTATCAAATCTCATTAAACTGTAATCAGCTAATAAGCTTATAATGATTGTCTCAAACAGGTTTAATTTTCATTTACATATACCTAATTTCTCTATATTTATTTTACTCATAATTATATCCTCAAGTTTTTTTCTTTCGATATAAAAGTGTTATGGCCCAGAATTGGGATCATGAATTTTCTCATGGTAATCACTATGTTAACTTGACTATATATTTGTTGTTTTTATTGTAATGGTAATTTCTTATATTGTGATCTTTTAGATATTCTATCATAAATGATGCATCATAGATTGTTTCTTGTAGCTTCACAGCATTTTCGAGCTGAGTTACAAAGTTGTTTATACTTCTAAATAGTGCAAATTATTACTAAGTAAGACTTATTGCTTATTGCTATTAATAATTTTCTTGAGTCTCAAGAAAAGAGGAATATTATTTACACTATACATCTAGAGGGCTACTTATTAACACCATATTGTAGATGGTTTACATTCTAGTAAAAAGAGGTACCACGAGGCAAATGTATCGCCGAGATATAACTATGTATATTTAAAATTATCGAATCCGGGACGCCTTAGTATGGTTCGATGCACATCCACTAGCTTAATCGAACCATACTTGAACGTCTATGATTCGATAATTTTGAACAAAGTTATAACTAGACGGTACATTGGCTCACAGTACAGGGGGTGGGGGGGGGGGTGGCGGTGTTGTCTGCTCCCGTATAAAAATCAGAGTCAGCTTCGATTTGTGCTGATAGTTATTAATCTTCTTTGATTAATAAAGCCTCAACCCCTCGCATGCATTCCTTATTCTTGGGTTGTTGACCTAGGTAAATATCGAAACCCTCGACTTAACATAAGGGGTGGAAGAGTGCAAATGTTACTCCTCTAGGATTTTTTTCCTTTGAAAGTGACAGTTGTATGGCACGTGCCTTACTGTAAATATCACCACTATTTTCGTATAATTTATTAAATAATAAAAGATACTTTTTTCATTATTTCCTTATAATCATAATAAAACATCAAATACCAGCCGATGATGCACAAACTTGTTGCTATACTTATATTTCATAAATTTGATAAGCCTTTAACTCCAACATTTCCCAGGTAAATTCTCATATTTTCTAACTACTTCTTTAATTTTATCATCAACTTTTCCATTTTTATAAATATTTTTGTAATTAAATGGCCGGATCTAATAAATGTTTTAAGTTTAATGAAATATTTTTGTATTTTGTTGGTAGTTAAAAATATCGGTGTCCTTTAACATCAGCTTTTAGATACGTTAACATCTTATTTAAAAAATTAAACTTAATAGAAAATTATTTAGGGTGAAGCCGGAGCTCTTGCTCAAGCCGGAGCTCATTTCAAATCCTTGTTTTCCGGCTCGACCTTTTTCAAGGGTTAGCTCCGCATCATAAATAGCTAGCTCCGGAGGCCAACAATAAACTATAGAGAGGTTGCAGGTTCGAATCCAGTGCGGTTAAAAACTTTTGCTAAACTCTTACTATTCTAACACTGACTATGTAACAAAAAAATATAATTGTCTAAATACCTAAAAACATTTTGTGTCTTTAAACCACTGTAGAATTCATCACCCAAAAGTGCTTTGAGTTCTTCTCGAATCCACCCTTTTTCATTGGGGTAAAAATGACCACACAAATTATATTCTTTATTCTCTTGTGAAATTCTTTCAAATCTCATTAACCAAATATCCAAGTTACTTATTATTGACGGTTAATAATATATGGAAATTTGTCCTCTCTCAAATTGAAGGGAACTTTTTTTTTAATTCAGCGGGAATATCCTTGAAGGTTTCATAAATTTGATCCAAAATTTCTGAAAAAGTAGGAAAGATGATTCTAAAATTTTTCAATACCCTCACAAATTTTTTATTTCAACACCCAAATAAGCCGTTGCATTTGCCACAAGCAGACCCTCATATCAGTTTGAAGGAGCTCATTCGCTTGTATGTTTTATTTGAGCTTTCTCTAGGTGAGAGTGCTTGACTGGCTGCATTTAGGGATAATTGTCGCACAAATTAGTGTCCAGATTTTAGTTTATTTACACCACCTCCTGAAGAAGGGAGGAAGGAGTAGAAGAGGAGTACTCGATGCTGTTGTACGTATCGTCTGTTTTGTATTTTTTTTAATTTTTTGTGTTTTTCTGTTTTCATTTTTCTAAAATGCGGTTTTAAAAACAATTTTTTTAAAATTTTTCTTTCTTTTCTGTCTCTTGTTGTTTGTTGGGTGTTTGAATTTAACTTTGTTTTTTGTATTAATTTGTTTGTTATCTTTTAATTTTTTGTTTTTTTTTATTTTGTTTTTTTTTGTTTTTTGAATGTGATTTTTTTTTTTTTTTTTGAAATATCGTTTTTTATGTCTGTTTAAATTGTACTTTCTTTGGTTTTTTTATAGTTGTATTATTGTTAACAATTTTTTTTTTTTGTTTCGAATGTTTTACTTTTTTATTTAATTTTTTAAAAAATGCAAAATTTTTGCTCGTTTTTACAATTATTTTAAAATCGTCTTTTTGTTTGTTTTTTTAATTGTTTTTGTTTTTTAATTTTATTAAATTTGGTGTGTGTTTGTGAAATTGTTATTGTTTTCACTTATGGTTCCCTAAAGTTTTTTTGCAATAATGTTTTTGTTTGGTCTTTGTTACTCTGTCTGGTTCATTGAACGATGAAAAAACTGAACGGAAGTATTGCTTAGCACTTCCAAGTCTTGAACCACTGGAGAGGCAGGAGCACTTCCACTTGGAGAGTAGGAGCACTTTTTGATTCAGAATATACATTTCTTGAGTCATTAAGCGACAATGAACGGGTGAAATGACGAATTACTCCAACAAATCGATTTGAAGGTAAGGGGCAGCTGTCAATTCATCTAAGTTTTGACGCTCCACAAGTCCCACATCATCTTCAAAAAGTTTTACAAGAGTTTCAAATGCATCTTTCAAGCATTTATGGACAGCGAACAACATGGAGGTTGGTCTTGGCTTTTTCAATATCTTCTAAAAAATAAAATTATTTATTGAATATTTATCTTAATAGGAATAAGAAAAAGTCAGTACCATTGCTTTACGAGCTAAACCTTTCTCTATAACGATTACTGTTCGGTTTCTTTCCAATAATGATTATTGCTTTAAAATGTTTTCCAGAAGCCAGGGGGAAAGGTGGAATCAAAATAAAATTTTGGGAGCGGGCCATGATGAGGGAGTTAAGAGTGCCTGCTCTTTTTTCCTCTGTGGCAAAGGGAGAGAAAAAATCCCCCTTCATTCTCACTCTACCTATGAGGCAGATTCTAAATAAATTTCTCTCTCTCCCTCTCAGGTAGATAGAGAAGAGAGAGGATTTCCATAAATAGTCTTAGATTCCACTACTGGAGATAAAACCCCAATGCTAACTAACCTTCAGTAGTAGCTATAACAAAGCTCGTTTGAATACATAACATTAACAGAAGAAAAATATTTAAAATGAAAAAATGAATTTCATTTAGAAATTCAATGAGGTATTTTCAAAGTAAAATCTGAAAAGATGGAGAGTAAAATATTTAAATTTAAAATCTATCAGGTTATAATTTTGACTGGCTGTATGAATCCGAAAATAAAACCCGAAAACAAGTCTGGTATTAGAAATTTTCTGTTCAGATATCGGATCCGGATTATGGGTGTAATAATAATAATCTAATAACTAATAGGTTTATTATAAATTTTTTTCAGGACTATCATCCTTAATTATAACTAAATATATTTATTTTTATTAATTTAAGTTTTAGCGAGAAATTTTTCAAAATCATTTACAATAAATTTTAAATTAAGTAAGTATTTAAAGTGCTAATTTCGCAATTTTATCAAACGTATGCGGGAAACCCTTTGAATTAGATTTTCATAAGGATGATGTAAGAAAGATGCATCTGGCAACATTCAAACACACTTTTGAATGAGTTAATAATATCCCTTTGGTTCCGTGAATTAAAAAAAATTCCTGGGATCCCGGAATGCATTTTTTCGCCTAAAATTCGGTATTTAATAAAATAAAATCCCAAATGTATATATGAAACGATTCATAAATCCCGTCCACCCCCCTCCCGCTTAATTTTAGTATTAATCAAATAATAAATATGACAGATTGTTGCATTATTAGCTAGAAATTTAAATTAACAATCTTTGGTTTATCACATTTAAATATCCCAGAAAAAGTCTTCTATCTTATTATAATAATTTTTAGGATTATTATAAATATTTAATTAAAAATTTTAATCAGAAATTTTGGAAATTTTGTAATGATATTAGTGAAAATTTAACTAAAGAGTTTCGAGAGTTTTTAACTAATTTAAACTTATTTTTAAAGCTTTGAAAAAATTTTTAGCCAATTTTTAATTAAAATAAATTTTTTCATGATTATTGTGGGGATAAAAAATTTTTTCTAAAAATGAAAAGAAGGCATGTCAATCAAGGCTATAAATGCGCATGAAAATGCCCTTTGCGCATATGATTGTTGACAAAAAGGGCAATTTTTTAAAATTATTTATTGACAAAATAAAAATAATTGCTGTATTTTTATAAAGAAAAAAGGGCAATTTTAAGAAGCACTTAAGTGTATACAAACAAGATTGTTAAGTTGCCCTTTTATGTTTGAAAAGGGCATTTTAGTGAATGATTAAATGATTAAGTGAAAGGTTAAATTATCGGAAAAAAACTTCCGTTTTAAAGTTTAATATAGTAATTTATATAGATGGGCCTGGATCTGATTGTAATAAGATTGGCGGGTCCGGATCCGAAAAAGGCCGGATATCCGAAATTTTTGGTTCGGATATTGCATCCGGATCCGGATATCCGAAGATTTCCAACTTTATGCCAACCTTGTTGTGTAATAGTGTAGGGATAGTATAAAACCAAGTGAAAGCGCCAGTCTAGTTGGAGCATACTAGCGGGGCTAGTCACTGGCTTCTTGTCTGTTCCAGCTCAATCCCTTTGCCTACACATTTTCATTCTTACATTGGATAAGCTACCTCTTTAAGTGATACATAGTAGCCGGATGTCTTTCTTTATGTTATTTTTCATTAATTTTTGAAAATTTTATCGAAAAAATTCAAGAAAATTCAAAAATGTTTGCTCTTAATAATCAGTTTAAATAATTTTAATAAAATACAAAATAAAATTCAAAAAATCGCTAACGCTCGTTATAGATCCACTGGAGAATTGTAACGAGCTTCAACTTTACATCATGGATCGGCCGTATTGAGAAAAAAGTCAATTCTTCCTTTTTGGATAAAAGGCGAAAATTTTGAGGATTTGGCAAGGCCAAGAAGCCAATGACTTTCCTTTTTAAAAAATTTACATGGGAATGTCAGCTATAGGTTCGGCTTTTCAAGGTTTTCTTAAAATCGTGATTCGGCTCGAAAAAGAAAAGTTTCGGGCAACCCGATCCATCCCTGCTTACATCAAGATCAGCAATTTAAAAATTGCATAAATCAAACTTATGTACAGTGTTTCTTTGTCGCAAACCAAGGAAAACATTGTCTATTTGAGAAATTGAGGTTTAGCATTTGTTAAAGGAGAAACTATGCAAAGGGTCCAATAGAGGATCAAGATTGGTAAGAGGCTGCGACATAGTTGGCTTGCGACAAAATTTGTATATCTTATATTTACAAATCCAAAATTTGTACATCTTCAATGATGATCCATTGAATGAATAAATTCTTCAACACTCTTTAAAATTAATTGATCAGTATCAATAGAGCAGTAACCCTTCCAATTTTCAAGCAACCCTTCTAGGAATGTCATGCAGTCATTATTCCCTACTTGGTGTGGTACATGGCATATGTTTTTTAGACGTTTCTCAATATTTTCTTTTGTAGTTTCATAAAATCTATTAAAATTTTGTTTAATTATTTAATTCATTTTGGAATAATAAACTAATCCTCAAAATTCATAATGTGATTTACATATATATATGATCACTATCAGGTCTGTCCCTATCAAGCTTGATGAAGTTTACATGGACAGGTAATATGTTTTTTGTGCCAGACATTTAACGAAAAATGGCCAAACCTTCAGAAAATAGAGAAAGTTTGATCATAAAAGTCTCTGAAGCAAGCGTAAAGACCCCAAAGCATCGATAAACGATTTATAATATAGCCGAAAGGCTTAGTTAATTCATGGTAATTATTAGGGTTGGAAGAAATTTCTGTAAGAAATTGAAGAAATTTCGCTTCTGTATTCTTTGGAAGAAATTGAAGAACATTTGCTTCTTAGCCCTAAATTGTTGCCCCCCCCCCCGGTAGCTCTGCCTCCCCTTCCCCCTAATAATTAATTCATAGGAAATAAATTTCAAAATTTAAACTTTACCCGATTTCAAATTTTTGCTCTTTAAGATACTCGGCAATCCTTTTTTCGTAGTATTTACTTGGAATTTCATTAAATTTTTTCTTTCCAACATTAACTTCATGTTTCCCTTTAAAAGCTTCTATAAAGCGATTTGAAAGGCAATATCCGACAAATTCACGGGATGATTTGCTAAATTTATTTACATGGTCCTTTACCAATTCTTTGGACATTGAAGTATAGTTAGTGTCATTACAATCATCATTATTGGTGTTGTCATCCTGAAGAATATTTTGGGAAGTATTTCAATTGAGTGAATTGAGTTTGAGGCAATTCTTCGGTATGATCACTATCAGGTGTGTCCCTACCTAGGGACCATATAAGACCATAGGAACAGCTGGCTCCTATCTCCCTAGCATTGCTTATCATAATCACCTATTATCAAATATTAAGTAACTTCTCTACCTCCATATTTTTTAGGGTCTCTTCAAAATTCTGAGTAAGAAAGTTCAATTTGTCTGAGATTATATTTGGAAAAACTATTTTTTCATGTTTAGCGTTTAATGCTTTATCCTTCTTCAACTCCTCTAAAATCTTCGCGATTTCGGCTTCTAAACTCCCTGCCTTTTTTGCAATATCTTTTAAATTTTGAATATAGAATTCTTTGTCTCTTCATTATTCATCTCTTCAACAATTTGGCGAGTAGGAGAAACTTTTCCAGAATTAATGTGAAGGGAACTGTGAAGCTTATGATAACTTTTAGATGCTCCAGGCGTACCAGATTCTATGATTTTTTTATAGTTTCTTTAAGGAGAATATCACTCAAAATTGACTTTCTGAGGTCTCTATAAATTTTATATAATTTGGATATTTTATTCTTCAAGTTGAGATGATCACTTGATGCCTTAGTTACACCATTTATTCTGGAATGAAAAGCTCTTTTTATTAAAACTATTGAAATGCTATCTTTGAATTAGGTAATGATAAGTTATCAAAAAGTTCAAGTGCTCTACCGATAAATCGAAGGGACTCTAATTTATCCTCTATAAATATGGCAATAAGATAAGGAATCACCACCTAGCTATCGGAAATTATAACAAGATGGACCTTCCTTATACGCGACAGATAGCGGGGGCGAGGATTAACCCTTAATCCTTTACAGATAAACTAAGATAACATAGACATTTGAACTTAAAACTTTAAACCTTCCTTTACTTCTTTCCTTTACTCTACTTTCTTACTAGATAGTTGAAAAACTCGAATTAAATCCTCAAGAGTTAATTTCAGTTTTAATATGCTTACTTAAATCCACTGAATTACGGAATAAATCAGTAGTCCAATCCCGAAGAAAATCGCATGAAGGCACCAAATTTTCGTTCAATTCTCTAATAAATTCATAAATTTTATTCTTCTCATCTCCAGTAAAATCACAAATTCCACAAAATTTTGCAAGTATACACTTTCTATTGCAACGCTTTGCAAATTTTGAAGCAAAATATTTGAGCACAAAAACTATTTGATGGCATTTCTCTAGGTTGTTTCTATTTTCAATGAATGTTTCAAGTTCCGCTTCATTTGCATATCTGTTTCCATATTTAGTTTGAAATTTGGTTTTTCCGCCAGCAGGCGATTTAGGTGAAATTTTGTGATTTTTTGAATCCGATTTTTCCTCTACTAAATCTTCATTTAAAGAAATGCCCATATTTGTCGATGAAGTGCCCTATAAATATGGTAAATGTTTACCCTGCGTTATCCACTTTTAGAGCATAGATTAGAATATTATTAATCAAACATAGAAATTTATAAATTGTATGAACTCTATTAGTTGCCCACACTCAAATAATTAAGAAATTTCTATTTACTATCAGTCAATAGTATGGAACAATAGTTCCCCCATCAAATGCCCTACCTAACTTCCAAATTACAAACATAAAAAATTGCTCCCTAGATTAATTGCCCCCTCAAGTGTGATCTCGAAAGAGAATTATTCATAGTAGTTATTCAAGGGAATTACCTCATTAATTTCACTTCTCTCAAGTTCTAGGTCGCCATTTTTCTCTTTAATTTCATCTGAGATTTTTTGTAGAACTCGATGGGCTTCGTTAAATGTAAGTTTATGTAAAGGATGAATTTTCGCTGAGAAAATAGAAAAATTATTTAAAAATTTATAAAAAAAATTCTAACCGAATTCGATAAAAATTCTTTCAGCTGTTCAGGAGATATGCCAGGCACCTACTTTACATTTTTTAACCCAATCATTTTGAAACTTCCAAGATGAAATCCATCAGATTGGGATAGGTCAGCTATAAAGTTAATTATTTTTAATGGTTTATATTTGATAGAACTCGTCTCTATTAGACCCACAGTCCTTAATATAACCACACAAAATGAAGGGATGAAAAATGGACCAGTGGTGATTCTAATAGAATAAATATGGTATATGGTTCCTAGGCTAGGCCCTGACCCTTCAGAATCATGCCTCCAGCTTCAGCTTTAGTGATGGATTCTGAGCAAGCTCCCGGAGGGATGGCTATAGGTTTTATATATTTTCTGGATGTTTGTCACAATTAATAAAACAATGTTTGCCTAAAAGACTTACCTAAAACAACTGAAATTCCAATAAATGTCAAGAGGATTTCCATTGTTGTAATTGATTTTTTATATGAGGGGGGGGGGGTGGTAGATGAGGGGATAAAAAATAAAAATGGGGAGATGTGGGGGAGAGGGAATAAATAATTTTGACAATGGTAAATCTTCCCCTCCTCTCCCTCCTTCTCCCTCCCTCTCTCCATAGACGCTCGTCTTACACGTAAACAACCCATGCTATTGTCTTATGATGTGACTTTTTTATTTATTATTAAATTAAAAAAAAATTTTTTTTTAATAAATAAAGTTTTAGGAACCATTTTGAAATTTTATAGCAACTTATGTAATTCACCAAATCAACAAATTCATAGTAAGAATTGAAGCAGAAACTTGGCAAAGTTTCGTGAGTTTCTCTCCCCTCGCAGGGGAGGTTTTCCCAGGTTTATGCCTTTCCAGTCTTCTAAATTTCTTTTCAATGAAATTTTTTATAATAAACACAAAATAGATAGAAATTCTAGGTATAATTATATCTTATTTTAACCATATTTTGCATTAATTTTAGCTAATCTAGCATTTAGCCATCTTTTTGTTTCTATTATATTAACAAAGAGGTAATTTATTTAAAGCTATATTTGTAAACTAGCATAAAAACGTTTAACTATCAATTATATCAGAACACTTACCATGTTTTCGGTTCTAGGCTTCGTGAAGGTGTCAGAATTTTTAGAATTAAATCACATTTTATCTAATCAGCAATATAGAATAATTCTAGAGACCGGGTTCTATTTAGAAAGATGTTGAAGATAGTTCAACATCTCATTTTGATACATAACTCTTCTTGGTCAAATCTCAAAGAAGTCACTTGGAGAAGTAACTACTATTAATTTTAGTCGGATCCTAATTTTAAGTTTTAGATAGATATCAGTTATATTTTGGAGTGAATTTTTAAAGAATCACTCATTTTTTAAAGATCTTAAGTTTCAAAATTTCATAAAACCGGGCAATTTTTGGCAAAAAATTTGAAATTTTTGGTTATAAAACCAGTCGCCAACAACCCTATTCAGTACTTTATTCATTGTGCATTCCTTTTAGATTAATTACTAGGTACTTTGTTCATATCCCGTATCCTTCCATACTTAATCAAACCGGGAGGAGTTAGGGATAAACCTTCTATACCCTCTATAAGGGTGGGATATTAGCGGTATATCTTCTAGTCTCTACTTAATCTCCTCTATTTTAATTTCATTTATGAATAAATTGGCTAAAGAACTTTATAAGTAATAAGCATATGCCAACTATTAATTAATATTTAACGCGGGATTGCGCAATTAATGTTATTAATATTTTTATTTTCTCAGGGGTGGAGTCTATTACGCTTTAATAATTTCAAAAACTTGTTTGCTTTAACCAGCATTTTTAATTATTATTTATTTTATTTTCCCATTCTTTAGTTTTCTATTTATTTTATAAAGCATAACATTTAATATTTTTTGCTAACTAAATAATTTGAATGCCACCGGATAATTAATTTGTATTAATTAGGTTGTAAAACACAAAGCTATTCAATTCCTAAGGCTATACATGAGGCGGTGGTCAGCTGAATTTAGCCAATTTTGATTGACATTTTCGATCAGAACTCCCTGAATACCTAACCAAAAATTCTCAAATTCTGGGATCCTTTAGAAGATACACTAACAAATGATTCGGAATAAAAATAAAAAATGTTCTGAAAGAACTTAATTCTAAAATTCCAAATTAAAAAACGGCCACTAATTATGTCCGCACCTAATAATATAGCCTTGGATTTAAACAAAGTTTTAAACCTGCATCGAGCTTTGTTAGTGTGTCTAGAATTGCGATTTGACAGAATTTTAAGAAATTTAAAATAGCTATAGTCTAGAGAATCCAATTTGAGATAGATAATGATATCTAGTTTGTCACTCTGGTAGCTCAGAGTCCGAAAGATTATTCATGCTTGCCCTTAATGAATAAGGCGGTTTTTCTAGCAATAAATGCTCCTTTCTTTGGCTAGTTTAGTAAAATTTTTAAAAATATTTTTAAATTTATTAAAATTCAACTCAATAAATAATCTACGATTTTCCCAGGTTTATACATTTTTTTATTATTCTAACTTTCCCTTCAAATATTTTTTATAATAAACACTAGATAGCTAGAAATTCTAGGGATAATTATTGCTTATTTTTAACCATATTTTTGCATTATTTTAGCTGAACCAGCATTTAGCTATTGTTTCTAATTTTGAATAAATAGATAATTAATTTTTAAGCTATTTTTGTAGCAAGGATAAAAACGTTGGTTTAACTACCACCTCCAAATTTTATTTTTGTTTATACGTAAAAAAATTTGGTGGTTATCTATTATGAACCCGACAATTAAACCTAATATATCTTTCATCAACTATGTGCTATATTTAATCTTTTAATTTTTCATTTTTGTATTTTAGTTGTCACAATTATCCAATACAATTCTCGACAAATTAAAAGCGGAGGAGTAAAAAGGAGTAAAGAATTAAAATTGCTTAATTAGGCTTAATCAAGTTTAAGACACTTAGAAAGATAAGTATGTCAGTGGCACATAAAACCTATTTTTCTCCTTTAGCTAGTGCAAAAGGTTCTAGGCCACATTATCTTCAGTAGACCGGACTGATGTGTTAGCCTTTAACCACGCCGCCTACTGTACAGCTCACAAAATCG
Organism: Meloidogyne arenaria; assembly: GCA_036172955.1. Classification (NCBI taxonomy): domain Eukaryota; kingdom Metazoa; phylum Nematoda; class Chromadorea; order Rhabditida; family Meloidogynidae; genus Meloidogyne; species Meloidogyne arenaria. Next base: position 19,538 of record JARQAB010000176.1, read on the forward strand.
GATCTATTCAAGCTCATCAGTGCAGCTCTAACGATGCGCATAGCAAACCTACCTTATTTAAGATTCTAAGGTAGGTTTGAGCGATCCTTATAGACCATGAATATACGGGAATTTATTTTATTCAATCATCACCATACGAAAATTCATTAAAAATCTCAAAGCCTATAATTAAAGTCTTGCCCCACTAATTTTTTTTCATTTTCAAGAATATACTTTAGACTTATTAATAAACTACAAATTAATAAAATAAAATTTTTTAATAATAAATTACTTCATTTAATAATAAAATATTCACATTTAATATAATAAAAATTGCCAGTATATATTATTCAAAAGCTTCCTCAAAAATTGCAAACGAAATAATTGGTACCGAACAAATAACCATCTGCGCAAACATTACAAACAGGATAGAAAACGCTCAGCATCAGCTGCCGCCGCAACGTCGTCAAAATTTTTTTGAGGGCGACGGTGGCGGTAATAATAATGGTTTGATAAATGCAGGTGGAAAAAAATTTTTTTAATTTTTTTTATTTATTAAATTGAATTAATTAAAGGAAATAAAAATTTAAAATTATAGCCTTTAAACGTTAAAAATTTTTAAAATTAATTGGAACAATTATTTTTGGATATTAGACACCAATAAAGAAACAAATAAAAAATAATTGTCTCAAAATAAGATTGGTCTTTTGAACCCATATAATCCCATTTTTAATCATTTTTGCTACATTTAGGCTAGATTATAGCTTATTAAACTTTCTCAGTAAAAAATTACACACATTTTTTTAAATTTATACGTAAGAATTTCCAAAAAGAGGTTAAAATAGATGCAATAATTACTGATTTAGCAACATAGTGTTTAAAATAATCACAGCTTTAAGCAACTAGAAAACGGAAGGAGACATGATATCGCGTAAATGGAACCTTAAGGCGAACTTTACTTTTAGATTTTTGACTATTCTGTTGCATTTCCTTCGTTCTCCTGGGTTATTTTCCTTATCCTTATTATACCGTATCTGAGGATATCCGTTTTTGTCCTTATATTACGACCGACAAATTTGTATATGTTACTAGATATTAGGGTTTCGCCCCGACCCCGAACAATTTGCGCAACCCCGACCCCGACTTTGTCAACCCCGAAACCCGAAGGCTCGGGCCGCAACCCTACTAGATATCTACCAACACAAGACATTGGCCAATCATCTTTCTTATTGCCAACGGGTTTTGGCATTAATTTTGTTTTCTTTATCACTAAAATATTTTTACTTAGGTAACTCATTTTGGCCTTTATAATCTACCCTTTAAACCTATTAATATGTTTGCGTGCCGATTTAAAACCTAAGTAATTTAGTTTAATAAATTTCAAATAAGTAAACATTTGTTTTTAAAGAAAATTTCGCTGCCAAGGAAACAAGCCACTTAAATTCATTAAAATTTTAAAAGTGACGATTAAGCCAATTATTTTATAAATTTGTGAGAATTTTATTTATCTTGCGACTCTTAATTTTAATTGATTTTTAGCTGTTTGTTATTTTTTATTTTAAGATTAAGATAATATTAAGCTTATATTCTTTTTCAAGCTCGACTATTAGGCTTCTAATTTAAAAATATTTTTGGCCTTAACATTGGGAAATAATCTGAATTATTTGTCTCAATTAATTGTCCTTCTTAGATTAATTACAGTAAATTCGGGTAATTCAATACTAGTTTTGAACCTGGAAAATTTTGGGATTTTTTAGTAAATTTATGCATATTTTTAAATTTTAGCTCAAAAATTTAAGAAAATAATAATTTTATAGAATTTTCCAAATAATAAAACTGTTATTCGTTTAAAATTCGAAACCGAGAAACATAATTTAAAAATTTTTAAACCGAAACCTAGTAACCTGAAAATAATCTTTTGAACCACCACTACTTTCAAACGCGAGATTGAAACATTAATTAACCTTGTAATTAATTAAATATGTCTTAAATATGTCAGAATTGGCTCAGACTGCATTTATAAGTAGGCAGAGTTCATAAAAACCATAAACTTTTGCCAAACTTACTGACTCTGGCCTATAATTTTTAAAAATTTATCATTTCCTCATTGTCTAATTGTAATTTGTTTTAACCTACTTGTCATAATTTATTTTAAATTATAGGCCTTAATTTATTAATACGCAATTAATGACTAATTCCAAGTAAATTAGTCTGTAGTCTCGCATTAAAATGCGTTTTTTCCTTTTTTAAATTTTTTTAATTGTCCTCTGTTAAGCTTTGCTAACGTTGCAATATTTTAACTTAATTATCAGTTTTTAAACCCGATATCCAAAAATATAAGACCCGTTCGTATGAAGAAGTTTATTAACGACAAGAATTTACATTTTTAAATATATTTTATTTAATTAATAAAATAAGGAGTAATAAAAATTAACTGATTTAAGCGTAACCTTTTTTTTCAGCTGTCGTAAGCTTAAATTTGGTGTTCGAATCCATAAGCCTCTTCTTCGTAGGCGTATTTTTAAGAGTTTCTATTGAATTGGAACCTAATGACTAACAAAAATGGAAAACCTTAATAATTTATAAAATTTTTACAAATTATTTTTTTGGCATTTTGTTCATAAAATAAAAATCTATTGATAAAAATTAAAAAGATTTTGGAAATTTTCAAACTAAAAAATATTTTTTAAGGAAGTGGAATAATAGGTTCAGCCCTCAACGCTATGAGTGCTATTATTTGTTGTTCTTCCTTAACAAATTTACAACGACCATTTGCCGATGGCCGCATTTATACTGAAAATAATAATACTCAACATGTTGGTTTGACAGTTGCTGTAGAGAAACTACAGATTGAGAGGGTCTGTTAAAAAATTTTTTGTTTGACTCATGTCTCTTAAAATCCCTAAGAACGGGAATTTTGTGTTTATTTTATCTCAAGTTTACTTACAGAGGTTTAGGATTTGCACAATCACAAATGTGGTTAAAGAGTGACAGGCAAACTTAACAAATTACGCTCTATTTAAGATACAATTTCGTTATAAGCTACTATTTTTTCAGAAACTGTTTGTATCTGATAATAAGGTCCGCTTTTAGGAGACCACTAGGCCTTTTAGGCTTCTTTGCCTCTAACAAATTTTCATTTATTGAATGTGCGCCCAGCCATGTTTATGGCCTCTGTAATCAGGCTATTATCTGACAATAACCCATTTATTTATCAGTTTATAACACTGATATCCAAAAAATACATGTTATCGGAAATGGAACCTCGACAACCATACACAAAATTCATATTCTTATAATATTTATTAATTAATATAATTGCTATGGAGCAAAAAATCATATTTTATTAGCTAAATATCAGCTCATTGCGATCTCTATTGTTTATACATCACTAAAAAATTTTTTAATTAAAAAATTTTTGTCTTAATTAGAAATTTAATCCTTTACTTGTAATTTATAATCACATCTCTATTTAAAAATTTTTTAATCAAGCTAATATTTAAAAATACTCCAATTTATTTATCAGTTTATAACACTGATATACAAAAATAAACCGAACACATCTACATAACTACATTCATAATTCATATTCTTATAAATAATTATTAATTAATATAATTGCTATGGAGCAAAAACTCGTACTTTTGAGCAAAATATCCAGATCATTACGACCTCTATTGTTCATATATCACAACCAAATTTTTTTAATTAAAAAAAAGATGTCACTCTTAATTATAAATTTAATCATTTATGTGTACCCTAGGATATATTTTTGATAATTCATTAGACAGTAAAATTAGGTGTTTTTTGAGTTAAAAACCAGCCAAAACAAATAATTATAAACTACAAGTCGTCTAAAAATCTTTTGAATACCACGCGATTTTTAAACAAAAATAATTTTTTTCAATATAGTTTTGTATTTTAGCTAATTTAAAAATCATGTTATATGTAATATAACAAACAAAATTTTTTCTAAAAAAAGTAAAGTACACTCGGTTTATAAAGCAAAAAACTTTTAAAATACGCATGTGCTTGTTGTGAAGGAAATTAATTAATTAAAATTTTTTTATTTGTCTGATATTTTTTAATTAATCTCTGAACATTGAAAAATATTTTTTTAGGGGTAAACTAAGCTTCCGGTCGTAACTGGATATGTCTTTCTAAATAACCATTCAAAATATTATATTTATAGAGCAAAGTCATTGACATGGAAATAAAAAAGCAGGCAGAGATTAATGACAAAGTTGTAAAAATATTGCTGCTTGGAGCTTCTGATTCAGGCAAGAGCACAATAGCTAAACAAATGAGGTGAGAAACTAATAAAAATAAACTGATTAAATGATTAAATATTTAATTTAAGGATATTGCACACTGACGGATTCACTCACGAAGAGCGTCAGCATTACAAGTAAATAGATAAATAACAATAATTTCAAAATAACAGCTGATTCGTGTTTCTAATAGCACGTGAGGTTTAGGAAGAAATAAGGAAAACTTTGGAAAATCAGAAAACTCAGCTTGAAACCTTTAAAATTTAGAAAACTAAAATGACCAAGATTATTCGCAAGTAAAATTAATACCATTAGTACGTTCAATTACCGATTTTAAAAGTCTGAAATTTAAATTCTTGAATCTTGAATTCACGATTTTAAGAAATCGTAAATCACAGATATGTTGTTTAATTATCAGTGATTAACACCGATATACAAAAATATTCAAATAATATAATGAATTAATTGAAGTTACGAATATAATGAAAAAACCTCAATTCTTTTCATAATTCCTTTATTAATTTATTTAATATTAAGCAAATTAACCAATTTCATTTACCCAAAAATTAATTCAATTAAGATATATGGTGCAAAGTAACTACATTGACTCCTTCGTCCACATAGCCAAAGGCATATATAAACTGCAAATAGACATCCCTCCATCGGAACGAGAACTAATCTCGACTTTCGAACAGTCCTATTATGGCCAATATTTTAATATGACTGAATCAAACGATTTAATCGGAATTGTTTGTCTTTAAATTTTTGTAAATTTATTTATGATTTAGATTGTTCAATTCCTTAACTGTAAATGTGTTAAAGCCGCTTGTTCACGGCTAATGGAATTTTATGTGCCAGACAATACTACTTAGTAAGTGTTATTCTATTTATGATTAATTTTCTGTTTCTTTTGTTTTCTGGATTTATTCTGATTTTATACTTGTTTTGCAATAATTCTGGTTATTTATTATTAATTTCTTCTGTATTTGTTCTGATGATTTATTAACATATTTTTATTAAGTTCTGATAATTTATTTCTGGTTAACATATTTTTATTCTGGTTTTTATAATATTCTGATTTTGTTTTGTTAACATGTTATTATGCTTTTTTTGTTAATTTCTTATTTTTTCTTTGTTATTCTGTTTATATTCTGATTTATTCTTAATTTGTTCGTAGTTAGTTCTGAATTTATTCAAGAGTTGTTTTATCATTTTCTTCATTGTTGTATGTTTGATGTAATTTTTTTTATTTTGTTTATATGCATCTCCAAATATATCATTTATTAGTTTTACTATTTAAGCCTTCTAAGCCAAGTCTCCAGAATAATACATCCAGAATACAGCCCTTCACTTGATGATATAATCAGAGCTAGAGCTTCAACTAAAGGGATTTATGAAATAATTTTCTCTTTCAGGCAGTTTACCATAAGGTATTTGAAAAATATTTTAAGGAGTAAAAATTTAATTTAAAGGTTAATTGATGTAGGCGGTCAGAAGACAGAACGTCGAAAGTGGATTCATTGTTTTGGTTGGAATTTTAAATTTTATTAAGAATATAAAATTTAATTTTTAATTAAAGAGGGTGTCACCGCTATTCTATTCATTGTTTCACTTGCATGTTACAATAATGTGTTGGAGGAAGATGCAAATATTGTGGGTTACTTTTAAACTTTCAAAGTTATTATTGTCAGAAATGGTTGAGTTAACTTATCCAAGCTCGAAAATACATTAGAATGTCTTTGACATTGTGTGCTTTATGTTTCTTAATAGTTATGGTCAGACGTAGGAAAATCGGATGAGTGGTCGTCCAGGTGCAGTGGTTAGGTGCAGTGGTTTCAGGTGAGTGGTTCGTACCAGCTGGACGACCACTGCAATTTAAAATAAATGTATTTTTAGGTCGGTAGTCTTAGTACCTTAAGGCTAGGTAGCCTTCAAAACTACAAACTTATTTGCCACCCTAATACCTGGATTAATTCAGCTTCTGCTAATTATTCTACTAATTACTTCTACTAATTAAATTATTTTTAGAATCAAATGACTGACACAAAGGATTTATTCAAACAAATTTACAGAAATAAATTTTTGAGGCCATCATCCTTAATAATGTTTTTGAATAAAATGGATATTTTTGCCGAAAAATTGAAATATGCTCCTCTAGAAAATTTTTATCCGGAATTTAAAAGTGAATTTATATTACCTTACTTTAAATAAAATTTTAAAAAAATTTAGAAGAATTAAATGATGAAATGACAGATGAAGAATTGTTCGATGTTGCAATTGATTTTGTCAAATCCCTTTTTTCAAAGGTTGAAAATCAAAGCAAAATTATTATTAAAAATTTAAAAAAATTTTTAGATCAAAGGAAATGATCGCAGGCCGCTTTATATGCATACAACTAACGCAACTGACACTAGGAATGTCGGTGAGTGATTTGCGAAATTTGCAAAAAAATTCTGATCGTGAGTTGGAGACCCATAATTTTTTGTACTTTTCTTTTACTTTGTTCTATTTGTATTTAGAGTATTTAGAGTCTTACACCTTTTGTGGACTTTTAGATTTTGTTAACTATTCTTATCGTGTCTAGTGATTGTAGCTTTCTTAAAATTATTTCCAATTTCTGATTTCAACTATTCTTTGTTTTTACTCGTGTTAAACTTCTATACTTATATGTCTAACAAAAATTGATTATATAAATTTTCTAAAATTTCTATCACAAAATTTCTATTAATTTCAAGACTTTGTGTTCAATGCAACTTGCGACATTATTCTAACAAAGAATATGAAGTCGAACGGAATGGCTTAAAAATGTGATTTGAAGTAACTTGAAGTCTCGTTTAGCAATTTTTCGATTTATTAGGAATCTGAAATATTTTACACTCAAATATAATTTTATAAATCCACCTCTCAAAGCTTATACTCATAATAATCGTTGATATTATCCATATTTAATCAATTTTTGTTAGCTCATATTAAATATTTTTTAGTTTTGTTTGATTTTTGATATGCCTATTCGTTTATCTGCTATGCTTATTCAATAGAAATTAGAATGAGTTACCCTCTTCTCTCAATTATTAATGAGTGAATTAAGAATTCGATCTCTCAAGGTATTCGTGAATCTCTCCTCAAGATAGGCGTGAATCTCCTCGAGTAGGTCTAGTCAACGCTGGCCTGAGAGTCAACGCTGGCCTAATCTAGTCAACGCTGGCCTAATTAATCACCCATTAAATTCTAAATTATTATTAATTTAAAATATTCTCAGAGGTTGTCTTCAATGCTGCCTATGATACTGCTGTTACTAAAAACTTGAAGAATTCTGGAGTTTTATGAAGCATTTATAGTACATAGTTGATTACAAAGAACATTATAAATATAATATTCACCGTCTAAACTTTAGAGAAATCTCAAATCTTTTGATTTTAAATTTGAATTAAATCAATTTTTAGTAATTATTTCAGAAAGATTCGTACCAATTTAAATTTTTATTTTAACTTTTAAATATTTTATAATATTAAATATTCAATTAATTTTTATCACAAATTCCATTTACACTTCATATCCTTAAGATTAGCATATAAATCACCAAAAAGCTCGATTGAGTAGATATGGTCATATACAGCAAATGTATAGGGATAGCCATCCGCACAATATGTTTGTTTATCAAACTTAGAAATCAAAAAAAATTTTACGATAATCTAGTCAAAGTTTTGAGAAAAAAACTCACAGCCCCGCCACCCCAAAAATGCCAAGGTTCATCTACACGGCTAACATTAGCCTCTTGCGCAACAATACCAGTATAAAGAACATCCTCCATATTAATAGCTTTAACTCTTGGACAAGCTTCCAAAATTCTATTTATTGCTACCGCAGAACACATATAAGTACACCCATTTACGTAATTTGGGTATTTTTTGTGTGGATATACTTCTTCTGGAACATACCTGAAAATTTAAAAATTTTTTTGTATTTTTTTATTCCAATAAAGCTCAATGTGAACAAGTAAACTCTTTTAAGAGGCTTTAACTTATTAGTAGATTCATAAAAATTAAGTAAGAGCGAGGTAAAAGTTTATCCCGGGCAGGCTAGATCATGCGACAGACTTCGATCATGCGACCACGTACAGGTGCTCTACCGACCGAGCTACCGGGACACTGCTTTCACATTCTTTTTCTAATAGATCTTGAACGCCCGACTAGTGAGCGTTTTAAATTCTAAATTCTCTTAAGGAAGAGAAAAAAAGATCTTTCTCTTCCTTAAAATTATTAGTTAAATACCATTTGTGAGATTTTTCCCTTATAGGGGATGTATTGATCAAAGCATTTCCAAAGCATGAAGCAGGGTTCCTTTCATCCAATTCAAGATCAAATTTAATCTTAATCCAAAAGAAAAGACGTTCTAAATGAACGACGGTATCATCGTCTGTTTTCATCACATATTTTGCCTGAGGGCAAAATGTTTGTTGCCATTGAAAGGCTGCGTGGACCTGTAAAATTTATTTTGATTAGGACTATAGAATCCTATCTATAAATTATAGGACCCAATAATAGATACATGATGCATTTTTCAATATAAGCTAACAAAGCATACACGGTATTTAAGATAACGTCATTATAATATAAAAACTTATGAAGATGGGGGGGGGGGGTGCGTAAGAAAAAAACAAGGGTTTATGTAAACGTAAGGTAAATCCAAATTTTACCATATAATGTAGGTTTGCATAAGTATCAGGTATGCCCTTCAAAAACACTGTATCATCATAATGCTTATGCTCTTCATGCATAAACTTGCTCAATTTAAATGGAGAGACCTTATCAGGATCAACTTGAAAGTCTCCACGATGATTCTAGAATGACATGTTTTAAGGCTTAGATTTTACAAATATACCTTCTTAATATTCTGATCAGCTAAGAAAAAACGAAGAACGGTTCCATTAGGCTAAAATTATGTGTAAAAATTTTTCATGGAAATTATTAAAACACAAAATATTTTTAAAAATGTGAAGTCATATTTTTATTAAATTTAGCCATACGTTTACGTTTGGCTTACAAAAATACAAGAAGAATAATAGATTTTGGAAGCAAATTTTGAGAAATTGTCCTGTCCTAATAATAGATGATAATTGGAAAAAGGCATAGTTACTTTAACTCTATGAAGATTGGAAAATGGAGATGCATATCGAGGGGACGAGTGACTTCTACTACGCTCTAATACATAATTCATAAAAATAAACTTAAATTTACCGCATCTTTAAGCCATGTTAGTCTAATAGCTTCTCTGTTAATATAAGATTCCCGTCTTGAAAGCACCAAAATGAAGACTTTCGTGTCATTATTACAAGGAGGATTGAGTGGTTCTTGTAAGGAATAAGTGTGCTCCATATTCTTGAATTTTGAAGTAAAATTCCTCAAAGGCCTTGTATCCTCCTCCCAAGCTTGGTTTATCCTTTTTAAGTGTAGCAGCTGTCGAAAGGCCAAATAGAAGGTTGTAAATATGAGAAAGATAAGACAGACACGGAACAAAACACGGAAACATGAACTTAAATTTATTTTTAATAATTGAAAGTTTTAATTAGGGCAGGACACGACTGGTTTTAAAGCAGGAAAATTTGGAATTTTTTGACAAAGATTAACAAATTTATGAAAGTTTAAAAACCGAAAGTTTAAAAATAAATATTTGTAAAAGTATAAAAAAATATTTTCAATTTATGAAAATAAGTGATTTTTTTAAAAATTCCCCAAAGTAAAACCGTTATTTGACTAAAACCCCAAACCAAACTTGGATTAACCAAAACAGGGGCTTCTGCTGCTTTTTCAAAACTTGTGACACCAGTTTTGTCCAACCTTGGCTTTAACAAATATTTGGCTTACCTAAAGAAATTAATGCGCACTTTAATTGGCTGAGTGAACATTTTGTTAATTTTATAAACCGACGAGAATTTGTGGAACTCAATTAAATTTTAAAAATTAAAATAAAAATCAATTTAAAACTTCCAACCTTATTCTTTGTTGGATTTATTAAATAATCAAAAATTAATTTAAAATTTAATGAGAGACCTTCCGTCAAAAAACGTGGCTTAAGCTTATTAACGGGTAAATTTTTACAGAATTATACCCAAACTTTTAAAAAATTTTTTATTTGATTGCCAAATTGTTTAATCAAATGAAAAATTGCGAATATGGCCATAATTAATTAAATAAAAAATCATTCTGGCAATTAAATAAAATGCATCATGAAGTATTCGATTTGAGGCTATTCAATTTTGACTCTTGATAAAATCATAGAAACCAAGCCCATTAAAATTATAAAGTTTTCAACACTAATTTTGAAGGTATCGTTACATACTGAAGTTATTAATGGGTTACTAAAATTTTTTTAGCTTAATTATTCTAAAAAGTTAAAAATATCTAAAACAATGGAATAAGAACCGAAATCCTTAAAACATCAGTAGAAAAACGTTTATAGTTTTTATTAATTTTTGATTTACCTTACTTAATAAAAGTTGAAATTAAATATCCATTAATAAGAAAATCTCTATTATTATATATTATAAGGAAGAGAAATATCAAGCTGGAAAAATCCCCGCTCACTAGGCGGGGGTTTAAGATCTAATAAAAGAGAAGGAAAAGTCGCGGTAGCTGAGTTGGTAGCGCACATGTACGTGGTGAGCGAAAGCGCCTAACAATAACTGCTAGGAGGTCGCAGGGTCGAAGCCTGCTCGGGATTAATTTACCTTGCTTTTACTATATGAAGTAACAACTTAATCACATTTCGGCAAATATTAAACGGTAATATGAAAAAAGAATTCTCAAAAGCTTTACAAAACTAGATTTTCAGTGAATTATACTGAATCCCTTAGTTTTTTAAAATATTTAAACAAGTCTAAAAAATTTCAAAAGAATACAATAAAATAAAAAAAAAATAAAATAACGTCCATTATACATATCATCCATTAACTTGTTCGTTAATAGAAGAAACCATTAATTTCATCTCCAATAGACCTATATCTTTAACATTTTTGCTGTTATATTTGATAATATTTTCGTTAAATTTGTCAAATTCTTTGTTAAAGACTTTAATTAATTTTTCAATTTCAGTTTCCAAATTTTTTTTAATCGTTTCGTAGGTGATTCTATTGTTTTCAGTTTTAATTTTATTATTTAAAGCTTCCAGACGTTTATTTAATTTATTAAAGCTTGAATTTGCGTGTTCCTTAAAATAAATATTTTTGAAGATTTAGGGTTTTAAGACAATTTAGTTTAATATCCACCCCTATTTTCCACCCCTATCTCAGATTAATCTTTTTTTTTTACTGTCAATATTCTTTCTCTAACAAATTTTAAGTAAATTACAAGTTAGTAAAAGAAAAATTTGAAATGACCCTTTTAACTCGTTATTTACTTAAATTTTTGAGGGAAAGAACTCATAAAAGTTTATATTGCCGCTTAAATTTCGTGAAGCAACCATGACCTATTCATCTGATTTTTTGATAGAAATTAATATTAGAGGTTCGAAAAGTTAAATCAGCGAACATCAGAGTTTAAAAAGACTGACGAGAAAATTTTTAATGATTGAAACCGAGAACTGTTAGTTTGGCATTAGCTAGAATAAAAGCGAACGAAGCCTTTTAGTAGTATGTATCCTACTCCAGCTCATAGTCTCGCAAATTCTATTGTATTGTTACCTTCGTGATTAACCTTGTTAGTTAGTCTAGTCTTTCTGATAGTATTGGACACAACGCAAGTCGATGCACAAAAAGAACCGTGATAGATAATTAACAGATTTTAGAGATTTTCGATAAACATAAGAGATCTTGATGGACAGTAAACTAAAAGCCTAATTCTTTTCAATAATGGTTTTAAGAATTGGTGTGTCCGCACTTGCAGGAAAGAGTTAAATGAATAAAAATTAAACCAGCACTGGGTTCGGGTTGACACAGCACAGTCGGCTGTGCTTCGGTGTAGGCCCTTTCCATGATGACTATTACATCTCGCATCCAATGAATTTTTCCACAGCATGAACATCATAAAGATATGATTAAAAATACCTCTTGCGCTAGTCTCGTTTGGAATAATTATACTATGATCGAGATTAAAAGTGATAAGCTCATAATAGTAGTAGAAATCATGTAGAAACCGAGAAACGTGAACAATATTGGGACAAATATAGTATATAGAAGCAGTACCAATATCAACTCAATTCCGTTTTAAACACATATTTTAACAAATAATTATCGTTTTTGTATTATTAATAGAATTAATTTCAAGGGAATTTATCTTTTAAGAAATGAGATTAATCTTTAAAGGAAAAATGGTTGATTTAGCAAGAAGTGTCTAAAGTATGATATGGATAAAATTAGATTTATGTAAATATGATATAATTTTAAATCCTGAAGATCGTGGTTGCTTATAGATTTAAATTTAAAAGAATATTTGATAGAGTAATTTTCTATATTTTTAAACTTAAACTCACTTTAGCATAGTGCATAACATTAGCATTGTTTTTTAATTCTTCAATCTATTTTAAACAAAGATGTTATTAAGAATCTAGTTATTAGCTAATATCATTTTTAATTTTTCAAATTTCAACCAAAAATTTATATGTATAATAACCGATTTTAATTATAACACTCAAATCTTTAAATCTACGGTTAAATCCCAAAAGTTTTGTTAAATTTTGAAGCATAGGTAATACACCAGAGCTCGGCATGACTCCGGGAGAATGCCCGGAACCGGTAAAGGCGTAGCCAAGAATTTGAAAACCCCGGAGCTTGAGACATGAATTTGAAATGCCCGGAGCGGGAGCTAAGGTTTTCTATTTCCCCACGTCTATGGCAGTACAACCCAAATATGGGTGAAAGAAAAGAAGTGCCAAAGATGGAAGGCGCGAGAAGAAATCCCTCATAATCCATCCAAATCATCGATAATCCACCCATATCCCGCGTAATCCCATGATATCTCTCTTATTCACCTGATATTACTAGATATCCCCTCAATCTGCTTAAATTCCCGGAATACTATTATTCGTGGCGAGGCTTTGAAAATGGAGCGGCTCCAAAAGTAAATCGCCGGCTTAGGAGATGAGCCAAGATTTTAAAAGAAAGGAGCCTAATCCTCGAATAATTATCCTAAGATCGATAGGTTGAAAATACAGTACAATTATTATAAGCTAACTACCATTTCAGTTGCCTCTACCAGGTGAATTTTTAATCTGTAATTAGCATTTGCCAAAGTGTCAGTTTTTTTATTTAATTTCTTAATTGTTTGTTCATGCTCTTGATTCTAAATTAATGTTTTAAATATTGGGACTGGAGATATTGAGAGGGAAATTATGGAAAACAGATGGAAAACCTCATATAAAAATGTATATTTAATTTAAGTGTATTGGGTATTGAGAGGATGAGATGGTTGAAATTTTTAATAGTTTAATTCCAATCCCGTTTTTTCATTATTATTTCTTATAATTGCTGTTTAGAAACAAGGAATCTTCGAAGATCAAACAAAGTTAGAAATATGTAACTAAATGGAAAATATTTTCAAAATCTCTGAAATCGAAATTTCGGAGCTGCTCTGCTTTGTATCAATGAAAATCCTCTCAATACCCAATACACTTAAATTAAATATACATTTTTATATGAGGTTTTCCATCTGTTTTCCATAATTTCCCTCTCAATATCTCCAGTCCCAATATTTAAAACATTAATTTAGAATCAAGAGCATGAACAAACAATTAAGAAATTAAATAAAAAAACTGACACTTTGGCAAATGCTAATTACAGATTAAAAATTCACCTGGTAGAGGCAACTGAAATGGTAGTTAGCTTATAATAATTGTACTGTATTTTCAACCTATCGATCTTAGGATAATTATTCGAGGATTAGGCTCCTTTCTTTTAAAATCTTGGCTCATCTCCTAAGCCGGCGATTTACTTTTGGAGCCGCTCCATTTTCAAAGCCTCGCCACGAATAATAGTATTCCGGGAATTTAAGCAGATTGAGGGGATATCTAGTAATATCAGGTGAATAAGAGAGATATCATGGGATTACGCGGGATATGGGTGGATTATCGATGATTTGGATGGATTATGAGGGATTTCTTCTCACGCCTTCCATCTTTGGCACTTCTTTTCTTTCACCCATATTTGGGTTGTACTGCCATAGACGTGGGGAAATAGAAAACCTTAGCTCCCGCTCCGGGCATTTCAAATTCATGTCTCAAGCTCCGGGGTTTTCAAATTCTTGGCTACGCCTTTACCGGTTCCGGGCATTCTCCCGGAGTCATGCCGAGCTCTGGTGTATTACCTATGCTTCAAAATTTAACAAAACTTTTGGGATTTAACCGTAGATTTAAAGATTTGAGTGTTATAATTAAAATCGGTTATTATACATATAAATTTTTGGTTGAAATTTGAAAAATTAAAAATGATATTAGCTAATAACTAGATTCTTAATAACATCTTTGTTTAAAATAGATTGAAGAATTAAAAAACAATGCTAATGTTATGCACTATGCTAAAGTGAGTTTAAGTTTAAAAATATAGAAAATTACTCTATCAAATATTCTTTTAAATTTAAATCTATAAGCAACCACGATCTTCAGGATTTAAAATTATATCATATTTACATAAATCTAATTTTATCCATATCATACTTTAGACACTTCTTGCTAAATCAACCATTTTTCCTTTAAAGATTAATCTCATTTCTTAAAAGATAAATTCCCTTGAAATTAATTCTATTAATAATACAAAAACGATAATTATTTGTTAAAATATGTGTTTAAAACGGAATTGAGTTGATATTGGTACTGCTTCTATATACTATATTTGTCCCAATATTGTTCACGTTTCTCGGTTTCTACATGATTTCTACTACTATTATGAGCTTATCACTTTTAATCTCGATCATAGTATAATTATTCCAAACGAGACTAGCGCAAGAGGTATTTTTAATCATATCTTTATGATGTTCATGCTGTGGAAAAATTCATTGGATGCGAGATGTAATAGTCATCATGGAAAGGGCCTACACCGAAGCACAGCCGACTGTGCTGTGTCAACCCGAACCCAGTGCTGGTTTAATTTTTATTCATTTAACTCTTTCCTGCAAGTGCGGACACACCAATTCTTAAAACCATTATTGAAAAGAATTAGGCTTTTAGTTTACTGTCCATCAAGATCTCTTATGTTTATCGAAAATCTCTAAAATCTGTTAATTATCTATCACGGTTCTTTTTGTGCATCGACTTGCGTTGTGTCCAATACTATCAGAAAGACTAGACTAACTAACAAGGTTAATCACGAAGGTAACAATACAATAGAATTTGCGAGACTATGAGCTGGAGTAGGATACATACTACTAAAAGGCTTCGTTCGCTTTTATTCTAGCTAATGCCAAACTAACAGTTCTCGGTTTCAATCATTAAAAATTTTCTCGTCAGTCTTTTTAAACTCTGATGTTCGCTGATTTAACTTTTCGAACCTCTAATATTAATTTCTATCAAAAAATCAGATGAATAGGTCATGGTTGCTTCACGAAATTTAAGCGGCAATATAAACTTTTATGAGTTCTTTCCCTCAAAAATTTAAGTAAATAACGAGTTAAAAGGGTCATTTCAAATTTTTCTTTTACTAACTTGTAATTTACTTAAAATTTGTTAGAGAAAGAATATTGACAGTAAAAAAAAAAGATTAATCTGAGATAGGGGTGGAAAATAGGGGTGGATATTAAACTAAATTGTCTTAAAACCCTAAATCTTCAAAAATATTTATTTTAAGGAACACGCAAATTCAAGCTTTAATAAATTAAATAAACGTCTGGAAGCTTTAAATAATAAAATTAAAACTGAAAACAATAGAATCACCTACGAAACGATTAAAAAAAATTTGGAAACTGAAATTGAAAAATTAATTAAAGTCTTTAACAAAGAATTTGACAAATTTAACGAAAATATTATCAAATATAACAGCAAAAATGTTAAAGATATAGGTCTATTGGAGATGAAATTAATGGTTTCTTCTATTAACGAACAAGTTAATGGATGATATGTATAATGGACGTTATTTTATTTTTTTTTTATTTTATTGTATTCTTTTGAAATTTTTTAGACTTGTTTAAATATTTTAAAAAACTAAGGGATTCAGTATAATTCACTGAAAATCTAGTTTTGTAAAGCTTTTGAGAATTCTTTTTTCATATTACCGTTTAATATTTGCCGAAATGTGATTAAGTTGTTACTTCATATAGTAAAAGCAAGGTAAATTAATCCCGAGCAGGCTTCGACCCTGCGACCTCCTAGCAGTTATTGTTAGGCGCTTTCGCTCACCACGTACATGTGCGCTACCAACTCAGCTACCGCGACTTTTCCTTCTCTTTTATTAGATCTTAAACCCCCGCCTAGTGAGCGGGGATTTTTCCAGCTTGATATTTCTCTTCCTTATAATATATAATAATAGAGATTTTCTTATTAATGGATATTTAATTTCAACTTTTATTAAGTAAGGTAAATCAAAAATTAATAAAAACTATAAACGTTTTTCTACTGATGTTTTAAGGATTTCGGTTCTTATTCCATTGTTTTAGATATTTTTAACTTTTTAGAATAATTAAGCTAAAAAAATTTTAGTAACCCATTAATAACTTCAGTATGTAACGATACCTTCAAAATTAGTGTTGAAAACTTTATAATTTTAATGGGCTTGGTTTCTATGATTTTATCAAGAGTCAAAATTGAATAGCCTCAAATCGAATACTTCATGATGCATTTTATTTAATTGCCAGAATGATTTTTTATTTAATTAATTATGGCCATATTCGCAATTTTTCATTTGATTAAACAATTTGGCAATCAAATAAAAAATTTTTTAAAAGTTTGGGTATAATTCTGTAAAAATTTACCCGTTAATAAGCTTAAGCCACGTTTTTTGACGGAAGGTCTCTCATTAAATTTTAAATTAATTTTTGATTATTTAATAAATCCAACAAAGAATAAGGTTGGAAGTTTTAAATTGATTTTTATTTTAATTTTTAAAATTTAATTGAGTTCCACAAATTCTCGTCGGTTTATAAAATTAACAAAATGTTCACTCAGCCAATTAAAGTGCGCATTAATTTCTTTAGGTAAGCCAAATATTTGTTAAAGCCAAGGTTGGACAAAACTGGTGTCACAAGTTTTGAAAAAGCAGCAGAAGCCCCTGTTTTGGTTAATCCAAGTTTGGTTTGGGGTTTTAGTCAAATAACGGTTTTACTTTGGGGAATTTTTAAAAAAATCACTTATTTTCATAAATTGAAAATATTTTTTTATACTTTTACAAATATTTATTTTTAAACTTTCGGTTTTTAAACTTTCATAAATTTGTTAATCTTTGTCAAAAAATTCCAAATTTTCCTGCTTTAAAACCAGTCGTGTCCTGCCCTAATTAAAACTTTCAATTATTAAAAATAAATTTAAGTTCATGTTTCCGTGTTTTGTTCCGTGTCTGTCTTATCTTTCTCATATTTACAACCTTCTATTTGGCCTTTCGACAGCTGCTACACTTAAAAAGGATAAACCAAGCTTGGGAGGAGGATACAAGGCCTTTGAGGAATTTTACTTCAAAATTCAAGAATATGGAGCACACTTATTCCTTACAAGAACCACTCAATCCTCCTTGTAATAATGACACGAAAGTCTTCATTTTGGTGCTTTCAAGACGGGAATCTTATATTAACAGAGAAGCTATTAGACTAACATGGCTTAAAGATGCGGTAAATTTAAGTTTATTTTTATGAATTATGTATTAGAGCGTAGTAGAAGTCACTCGTCCCCTCGATATGCATCTCCATTTTCCAATCTTCATAGAGTTAAAGTAACTATGCCTTTTTCCAATTATCATCTATTATTAGGACAGGACAATTTCTCAAAATTTGCTTCCAAAATCTATTATTCTTCTTGTATTTTTGTAAGCCAAACGTAAACGTATGGCTAAATTTAATAAAAATATGACTTCACATTTTTAAAAATATTTTGTGTTTTAATAATTTCCATGAAAAATTTTTACACATAATTTTAGCCTAATGGAACCGTTCTTCGTTTTTTCTTAGCTGATCAGAATATTAAGAAGGTATATTTGTAAAATCTAAGCCTTAAAACATGTCATTCTAGAATCATCGTGGAGACTTTCAAGTTGATCCTGATAAGGTCTCTCCATTTAAATTGAGCAAGTTTATGCATGAAGAGCATAAGCATTATGATGATACAGTGTTTTTGAAGGGCATACCTGATACTTATGCAAACCTACATTATATGGTAAAATTTGGATTTACCTTACGTTTACATAAACCCTTGTTTTTTTCTTACGCACCCCCCCCCCCCATCTTCATAAGTTTTTATATTATAATGACGTTATCTTAAATACCGTGTATGCTTTGTTAGCTTATATTGAAAAATGCATCATGTATCTATTATTGGGTCCTATAATTTATAGATAGGATTCTATAGTCCTAATCAAAATAAATTTTACAGGTCCACGCAGCCTTTCAATGGCAACAAACATTTTGCCCTCAGGCAAAATATGTGATGAAAACAGACGATGATACCGTCGTTCATTTAGAACGTCTTTTCTTTTGGATTAAGATTAAATTTGATCTTGAATTGGATGAAAGGAACCCTGCTTCATGCTTTGGAAATGCTTTGATCAATACATCCCCTATAAGGGAAAAATCTCACAAATGGTATTTAACTAATAATTTTAAGGAAGAGAAAGATCTTTTTTTCTCTTCCTTAAGAGAATTTAGAATTTAAAACGCTCACTAGTCGGGCGTTCAAGATCTATTAGAAAAAGAATGTGAAAGCAGTGTCCCGGTAGCTCGGTCGGTAGAGCACCTGTACGTGGTCGCATGATCGAAGTCTGTCGCATGATCTAGCCTGCCCGGGATAAACTTTTACCTCGCTCTTACTTAATTTTTATGAATCTACTAATAAGTTAAAGCCTCTTAAAAGAGTTTACTTGTTCACATTGAGCTTTATTGGAATAAAAAAATACAAAAAAATTTTTAAATTTTCAGGTATGTTCCAGAAGAAGTATATCCACACAAAAAATACCCAAATTACGTAAATGGGTGTACTTATATGTGTTCTGCGGTAGCAATAAATAGAATTTTGGAAGCTTGTCCAAGAGTTAAAGCTATTAATATGGAGGATGTTCTTTATACTGGTATTGTTGCGCAAGAGGCTAATGTTAGCCGTGTAGATGAACCTTGGCATTTTTGGGGTGGCGGGGCTGTGAGTTTTTTTCTCAAAACTTTGACTAGATTATCGTAAAATTTTTTTTGATTTCTAAGTTTGATAAACAAACATATTGTGCGGATGGCTATCCCTATACATTTGCTGTATATGACCATATCTACTCAATCGAGCTTTTTGGTGATTTATATGCTAATCTTAAGGATATGAAGTGTAAATGGAATTTGTGATAAAAATTAATTGAATATTTAATATTATAAAATATTTAAAAGTTAAAATAAAAATTTAAATTGGTACGAATCTTTCTGAAATAATTACTAAAAATTGATTTAATTCAAATTTAAAATCAAAAGATTTGAGATTTCTCTAAAGTTTAGACGGTGAATATTATATTTATAATGTTCTTTGTAATCAACTATGTACTATAAATGCTTCATAAAACTCCAGAATTCTTCAAGTTTTTAGTAACAGCAGTATCATAGGCAGCATTGAAGACAACCTCTGAGAATATTTTAAATTAATAATAATTTAGAATTTAATGGGTGATTAATTAGGCCAGCGTTGACTAGATTAGGCCAGCGTTGACTCTCAGGCCAGCGTTGACTAGACCTACTCGAGGAGATTCACGCCTATCTTGAGGAGAGATTCACGAATACCTTGAGAGATCGAATTCTTAATTCACTCATTAATAATTGAGAGAAGAGGGTAACTCATTCTAATTTCTATTGAATAAGCATAGCAGATAAACGAATAGGCATATCAAAAATCAAACAAAACTAAAAAATATTTAATATGAGCTAACAAAAATTGATTAAATATGGATAATATCAACGATTATTATGAGTATAAGCTTTGAGAGGTGGATTTATAAAATTATATTTGAGTGTAAAATATTTCAGATTCCTAATAAATCGAAAAATTGCTAAACGAGACTTCAAGTTACTTCAAATCACATTTTTAAGCCATTCCGTTCGACTTCATATTCTTTGTTAGAATAATGTCGCAAGTTGCATTGAACACAAAGTCTTGAAATTAATAGAAATTTTGTGATAGAAATTTTAGAAAATTTATATAATCAATTTTTGTTAGACATATAAGTATAGAAGTTTAACACGAGTAAAAACAAAGAATAGTTGAAATCAGAAATTGGAAATAATTTTAAGAAAGCTACAATCACTAGACACGATAAGAATAGTTAACAAAATCTAAAAGTCCACAAAAGGTGTAAGACTCTAAATACTCTAAATACAAATAGAACAAAGTAAAAGAAAAGTACAAAAAATTATGGGTCTCCAACTCACGATCAGAATTTTTTTGCAAATTTCGCAAATCACTCACCGACATTCCTAGTGTCAGTTGCGTTAGTTGTATGCATATAAAGCGGCCTGCGATCATTTCCTTTGATCTAAAAATTTTTTTAAATTTTTAATAATAATTTTGCTTTGATTTTCAACCTTTGAAAAAAGGGATTTGACAAAATCAATTGCAACATCGAACAATTCTTCATCTGTCATTTCATCATTTAATTCTTCTAAATTTTTTTAAAATTTTATTTAAAGTAAGGTAATATAAATTCACTTTTAAATTCCGGATAAAAATTTTCTAGAGGAGCATATTTCAATTTTTCGGCAAAAATATCCATTTTATTCAAAAACATTATTAAGGATGATGGCCTCAAAAATTTATTTCTGTAAATTTGTTTGAATAAATCCTTTGTGTCAGTCATTTGATTCTAAAAATAATTTAATTAGTAGAAGTAATTAGTAGAATAATTAGCAGAAGCTGAATTAATCCAGGTATTAGGGTGGCAAATAAGTTTGTAGTTTTGAAGGCTACCTAGCCTTAAGGTACTAAGACTACCGACCTAAAAATACATTTATTTTAAATTGCAGTGGTCGTCCAGCTGGTACGAACCACTCACCTGAAACCACTGCACCTAACCACTGCACCTGGACGACCACTCATCCGATTTTCCTACGTCTGACCATAACTATTAAGAAACATAAAGCACACAATGTCAAAGACATTCTAATGTATTTTCGAGCTTGGATAAGTTAACTCAACCATTTCTGACAATAATAACTTTGAAAGTTTAAAAGTAACCCACAATATTTGCATCTTCCTCCAACACATTATTGTAACATGCAAGTGAAACAATGAATAGAATAGCGGTGACACCCTCTTTAATTAAAAATTAAATTTTATATTCTTAATAAAATTTAAAATTCCAACCAAAACAATGAATCCACTTTCGACGTTCTGTCTTCTGACCGCCTACATCAATTAACCTTTAAATTAAATTTTTACTCCTTAAAATATTTTTCAAATACCTTATGGTAAACTGCCTGAAAGAGAAAATTATTTCATAAATCCCTTTAGTTGAAGCTCTAGCTCTGATTATATCATCAAGTGAAGGGCTGTATTCTGGATGTATTATTCTGGAGACTTGGCTTAGAAGGCTTAAATAGTAAAACTAATAAATGATATATTTGGAGATGCATATAAACAAAATAAAAAAAATTACATCAAACATACAACAATGAAGAAAATGATAAAACAACTCTTGAATAAATTCAGAACTAACTACGAACAAATTAAGAATAAATCAGAATATAAACAGAATAACAAAGAAAAAATAAGAAATTAACAAAAAAAGCATAATAACATGTTAACAAAACAAAATCAGAATATTATAAAAACCAGAATAAAAATATGTTAACCAGAAATAAATTATCAGAACTTAATAAAAATATGTTAATAAATCATCAGAACAAATACAGAAGAAATTAATAATAAATAACCAGAATTATTGCAAAACAAGTATAAAATCAGAATAAATCCAGAAAACAAAAGAAACAGAAAATTAATCATAAATAGAATAACACTTACTAAGTAGTATTGTCTGGCACATAAAATTCCATTAGCCGTGAACAAGCGGCTTTAACACATTTACAGTTAAGGAATTGAACAATCTAAATCATAAATAAATTTACAAAAATTTAAAGACAAACAATTCCGATTAAATCGTTTGATTCAGTCATATTAAAATATTGGCCATAATAGGACTGTTCGAAAGTCGAGATTAGTTCTCGTTCCGATGGAGGGATGTCTATTTGCAGTTTATATATGCCTTTGGCTATGTGGACGAAGGAGTCAATGTAGTTACTTTGCACCATATATCTTAATTGAATTAATTTTTGGGTAAATGAAATTGGTTAATTTGCTTAATATTAAATAAATTAATAAAGGAATTATGAAAAGAATTGAGGTTTTTTCATTATATTCGTAACTTCAATTAATTCATTATATTATTTGAATATTTTTGTATATCGGTGTTAATCACTGATAATTAAACAACATATCTGTGATTTACGATTTCTTAAAATCGTGAATTCAAGATTCAAGAATTTAAATTTCAGACTTTTAAAATCGGTAATTGAACGTACTAATGGTATTAATTTTACTTGCGAATAATCTTGGTCATTTTAGTTTTCTAAATTTTAAAGGTTTCAAGCTGAGTTTTCTGATTTTCCAAAGTTTTCCTTATTTCTTCCTAAACCTCACGTGCTATTAGAAACACGAATCAGCTGTTATTTTGAAATTATTGTTATTTATCTATTTACTTGTAATGCTGACGCTCTTCGTGAGTGAATCCGTCAGTGTGCAATATCCTTAAATTAAATATTTAATCATTTAATCAGTTTATTTTTATTAGTTTCTCACCTCATTTGTTTAGCTATTGTGCTCTTGCCTGAATCAGAAGCTCCAAGCAGCAATATTTTTACAACTTTGTCATTAATCTCTGCCTGCTTTTTTATTTCCATGTCAATGACTTTGCTCTATAAATATAATATTTTGAATGGTTATTTAGAAAGACATATCCAGTTACGACCGGAAGCTTAGTTTACCCCTAAAAAAATATTTTTCAATGTTCAGAGATTAATTAAAAAATATCAGACAAATAAAAAAATTTTAATTAATTAATTTCCTTCACAACAAGCACATGCGTATTTTAAAAGTTTTTTGCTTTATAAACCGAGTGTACTTTACTTTTTTTAGAAAAAATTTTGTTTGTTATATTACATATAACATGATTTTTAAATTAGCTAAAATACAAAACTATATTGAAAAAAATTATTTTTGTTTAAAAATCGCGTGGTATTCAAAAGATTTTTAGACGACTTGTAGTTTATAATTATTTGTTTTGGCTGGTTTTTAACTCAAAAAACACCTAATTTTACTGTCTAATGAATTATCAAAAATATATCCTAGGGTACACATAAATGATTAAATTTATAATTAAGAGTGACATCTTTTTTTTTAATTAAAAAAATTTGGTTGTGATATATGAACAATAGAGGTCGTAATGATCTGGATATTTTGCTCAAAAGTACGAGTTTTTGCTCCATAGCAATTATATTAATTAATAATTATTTATAAGAATATGAATTATGAATGTAGTTATGTAGATGTGTTCGGTTTATTTTTGTATATCAGTGTTATAAACTGATAAATAAATTGGAGTATTTTTAAATATTAGCTTGATTAAAAAATTTTTAAATAGAGATGTGATTATAAATTACAAGTAAAGGATTAAATTTCTAATTAAGACAAAAATTTTTAATTAAAAAAATTTTTTAGTGATGTATAAACAATAGAGATCGCAATGAGCTGATATTTAGCTAATAAAATATGATTTTTTGCTCCATAGCAATTATATTAATTAATAAATATTATAAGAATATGAATTTTGTGTATGGTTGTCGAGGTTCCATTTCCGATAACATGTATTTTTTGGATATCAGTGTTATAAACTGATAAATAAATGGGTTATTGTCAGATAATAGCCTGATTACAGAGGCCATAAACATGGCTGGGCGCACATTCAATAAATGAAAATTTGTTAGAGGCAAAGAAGCCTAAAAGGCCTAGTGGTCTCCTAAAAGCGGACCTTATTATCAGATACAAACAGTTTCTGAAAAAATAGTAGCTTATAACGAAATTGTATCTTAAATAGAGCGTAATTTGTTAAGTTTGCCTGTCACTCTTTAACCACATTTGTGATTGTGCAAATCCTAAACCTCTGTAAGTAAACTTGAGATAAAATAAACACAAAATTCCCGTTCTTAGGGATTTTAAGAGACATGAGTCAAACAAAAAATTTTTTAACAGACCCTCTCAATCTGTAGTTTCTCTACAGCAACTGTCAAACCAACATGTTGAGTATTATTATTTTCAGTATAAATGCGGCCATCGGCAAATGGTCGTTGTAAATTTGTTAAGGAAGAACAACAAATAATAGCACTCATAGCGTTGAGGGCTGAACCTATTATTCCACTTCCTTAAAAAATATTTTTTAGTTTGAAAATTTCCAAAATCTTTTTAATTTTTATCAATAGATTTTTATTTTATGAACAAAATGCCAAAAAAATAATTTGTAAAAATTTTATAAATTATTAAGGTTTTCCATTTTTGTTAGTCATTAGGTTCCAATTCAATAGAAACTCTTAAAAATACGCCTACGAAGAAGAGGCTTATGGATTCGAACACCAAATTTAAGCTTACGACAGCTGAAAAAAAAGGTTACGCTTAAATCAGTTAATTTTTATTACTCCTTATTTTATTAATTAAATAAAATATATTTAAAAATGTAAATTCTTGTCGTTAATAAACTTCTTCATACGAACGGGTCTTATATTTTTGGATATCGGGTTTAAAAACTGATAATTAAGTTAAAATATTGCAACGTTAGCAAAGCTTAACAGAGGACAATTAAAAAAATTTAAAAAAGGAAAAAAAAACGCATTTTAATGCGAGACTACAGACTAATTTACTTGGAATTAGTCATTAATTGCGTATTAATAAATTAAGGCCTATAATTTAAAATAAATTATGACAAGTAGGTTAAAACAAATTACAATTAGACAATGAGGAAATGATAAATTTTTAAAAATTATAGGCCAGAGTCAGTAAGTTTGGCAAAAGTTTATGGTTTTTATGAACTCTGCCTACTTATAAATGCAGTCTGAGCCAATTCTGACATATTTAAGACATATTTAATTAATTACAAGGTTAATTAATGTTTCAATCTCGCGTTTGAAAGTAGTGGTGGTTCAAAAGATTATTTTCAGGTTACTAGGTTTCGGTTTAAAAATTTTTAAATTATGTTTCTCGGTTTCGAATTTTAAACGAATAACAGTTTTATTATTTGGAAAATTCTATAAAATTATTATTTTCTTAAATTTTTGAGCTAAAATTTAAAAATATGCATAAATTTACTAAAAAATCCCAAAATTTTCCAGGTTCAAAACTAGTATTGAATTACCCGAATTTACTGTAATTAATCTAAGAAGGACAATTAATTGAGACAAATAATTCAGATTATTTCCCAATGTTAAGGCCAAAAATATTTTTAAATTAGAAGCCTAATAGTCGAGCTTGAAAAAGAATATAAGCTTAATATTATCTTAATCTTAAAATAAAAAATAACAAACAGCTAAAAATCAATTAAAATTAAGAGTCGCAAGATAAATAAAATTCTCACAAATTTATAAAATAATTGGCTTAATCGTCACTTTTAAAATTTTAATGAATTTAAGTGGCTTGTTTCCTTGGCAGCGAAATTTTCTTTAAAAACAAATGTTTACTTATTTGAAATTTATTAAACTAAATTACTTAGGTTTTAAATCGGCACGCAAACATATTAATAGGTTTAAAGGGTAGATTATAAAGGCCAAAATGAGTTACCTAAGTAAAAATATTTTAGTGATAAAGAAAACAAAATTAATGCCAAAACCCGTTGGCAATAAGAAAGATGATTGGCCAATGTCTTGTGTTGGTAGATATCTAGTAGGGTTGCGGCCCGAGCCTTCGGGTTTCGGGGTTGACAAAGTCGGGGTCGGGGTTGCGCAAATTGTTCGGGGTCGGGGCGAAACCCTAATATCTAGTAACATATACAAATTTGTCGGTCGTAATATAAGGACAAAAACGGATATCCTCAGATACGGTATAATAAGGATAAGGAAAATAACCCAGGAGAACGAAGGAAATGCAACAGAATAGTCAAAAATCTAAAAGTAAAGTTCGCCTTAAGGTTCCATTTACGCGATATCATGTCTCCTTCCGTTTTCTAGTTGCTTAAAGCTGTGATTATTTTAAACACTATGTTGCTAAATCAGTAATTATTGCATCTATTTTAACCTCTTTTTGGAAATTCTTACGTATAAATTTAAAAAAATGTGTGTAATTTTTTACTGAGAAAGTTTAATAAGCTATAATCTAGCCTAAATGTAGCAAAAATGATTAAAAATGGGATTATATGGGTTCAAAAGACCAATCTTATTTTGAGACAATTATTTTTTATTTGTTTCTTTATTGGTGTCTAATATCCAAAAATAATTGTTCCAATTAATTTTAAAAATTTTTAACGTTTAAAGGCTATAATTTTAAATTTTTATTTCCTTTAATTAATTCAATTTAATAAATAAAAAAAATTAAAAAAAATTTTTTTCCACCTGCATTTATCAAACCATTATTATTACCGCCACCGTCGCCCTCAAAAAAATTTTGACGACGTTGCGGCGGCAGCTGATGCTGAGCGTTTTCTATCCTGTTTGTAATGTTTGCGCAGATGGTTATTTGTTCGGTACCAATTATTTCGTTTGCAATTTTTGAGGAAGCTTTTGAATAATATATACTGGCAATTTTTATTATATTAAATGTGAATATTTTATTATTAAATGAAGTAATTTATTATTAAAAAATTTTATTTTATTAATTTGTAGTTTATTAATAAGTCTAAAGTATATTCTTGAAAATGAAAAAAAATTAGTGGGGCAAGACTTTAATTATAGGCTTTGAGATTTTTAATGAATTTTCGTATGGTGATGATTGAATAAAATAAATTCCCGTATATTCATGGTCTATAAGGATCGCTCAAACCTACCTTAGAATCTTAAATAAGGTAGGTTTGCTATGCGCATCGTTAGAGCTGCACTGATGAGCTTGAATAGATCCGATTTTGTGAGCTGTACAGTAGGCGGCGTGGTTAAAGGCTAACACATCAGTCCGGTCTACTGAAGATAATGTGGCCTAGAACCTTTTGCACTAGCTAAAGGAGAAAAATAGGTTTTATGTGCCACTGACATACTTATCTTTCTAAGTGTCTTAAACTTGATTAAGCCTAATTAAGCAATTTTAATTCTTTACTCCTTTTTACTCCTCCGCTTTTAATTTGTCGAGAATTGTATTGGATAATTGTGACAACTAAAATACAAAAATGAAAAATTAAAAGATTAAATATAGCACATAGTTGATGAAAGATATATTAGGTTTAATTGTCGGGTTCATAATAGATAACCACCAAATTTTTTTACGTATAAACAAAAATAAAATTTGGAGGTGGTAGTTAAACCAACGTTTTTATCCTTGCTACAAAAATAGCTTAAAAATTAATTATCTATTTATTCAAAATTAGAAACAATAGCTAAATGCTGGTTCAGCTAAAATAATGCAAAAATATGGTTAAAAATAAGCAATAATTATCCCTAGAATTTCTAGCTATCTAGTGTTTATTATAAAAAATATTTGAAGGGAAAGTTAGAATAATAAAAAAATGTATAAACCTGGGAAAATCGTAGATTATTTATTGAGTTGAATTTTAATAAATTTAAAAATATTTTTAAAAATTTTACTAAACTAGCCAAAGAAAGGAGCATTTATTGCTAGAAAAACCGCCTTATTCATTAAGGGCAAGCATGAATAATCTTTCGGACTCTGAGCTACCAGAGTGACAAACTAGATATCATTATCTATCTCAAATTGGATTCTCTAGACTATAGCTATTTTAAATTTCTTAAAATTCTGTCAAATCGCAATTCTAGACACACTAACAAAGCTCGATGCAGGTTTAAAACTTTGTTTAAATCCAAGGCTATATTATTAGGTGCGGACATAATTAGTGGCCGTTTTTTAATTTGGAATTTTAGAATTAAGTTCTTTCAGAACATTTTTTATTTTTATTCCGAATCATTTGTTAGTGTATCTTCTAAAGGATCCCAGAATTTGAGAATTTTTGGTTAGGTATTCAGGGAGTTCTGATCGAAAATGTCAATCAAAATTGGCTAAATTCAGCTGACCACCGCCTCATGTATAGCCTTAGGAATTGAATAGCTTTGTGTTTTACAACCTAATTAATACAAATTAATTATCCGGTGGCATTCAAATTATTTAGTTAGCAAAAAAATATTAAATGTTATGCTTTATAAAATAAATAGAAAACTAAAGAATGGGAAAATAAAATAAATAATAATTAAAAATGCTGGTTAAAGCAAACAAGTTTTTGAAATTATTAAAGCGTAATAGACTCCACCCCTGAGAAAATAAAAATATTAATAACATTAATTGCGCAATCCCGCGTTAAATATTAATTAATAGTTGGCATATGCTTATTACTTATAAAGTTCTTTAGCCAATTTATTCATAAATGAAATTAAAATAGAGGAGATTAAGTAGAGACTAGAAGATATACCGCTAATATCCCACCCTTATAGAGGGTATAGAAGGTTTATCCCTAACTCCTCCCGGTTTGATTAAGTATGGAAGGATACGGGATATGAACAAAGTACCTAGTAATTAATCTAAAAGGAATGCACAATGAATAAAGTACTGAATAGGGTTGTTGGCGACTGGTTTTATAACCAAAAATTTCAAATTTTTTGCCAAAAATTGCCCGGTTTTATGAAATTTTGAAACTTAAGATCTTTAAAAAATGAGTGATTCTTTAAAAATTCACTCCAAAATATAACTGATATCTATCTAAAACTTAAAATTAGGATCCGACTAAAATTAATAGTAGTTACTTCTCCAAGTGACTTCTTTGAGATTTGACCAAGAAGAGTTATGTATCAAAATGAGATGTTGAACTATCTTCAACATCTTTCTAAATAGAACCCGGTCTCTAGAATTATTCTATATTGCTGATTAGATAAAAAGTGATTTAATTCTAAAAATTCTGACACCTTCACGAAGCCTAGAACCGAAAACATGGTAAGTGTTCTGATATAATTGATAGTTAAACGTTTTTATGCTAGTTTACAAATATAGCTTTAAATAAATTACCTCTTTGTTAATATAATAGAAACAAAAAGATGGCTAAATGCTAGATTAGCTAAAATTAATGCAAAATATGGTTAAAATAAGATATAATTATACCTAGAATTTCTATCTATTTTGTGTTTATTATAAAAAATTTCATTGAAAAGAAATTTAGAAGACTGGAAAGGCATAAACCTGGGAAAACCTCCCCTGCGAGGGGAGAGAAACTCACGAAACTTTGCCAAGTTTCTGCTTCAATTCTTACTATGAATTTGTTGATTTGGTGAATTACATAAGTTGCTATAAAATTTCAAAATGGTTCCTAAAACTTTATTTATTAAAAAAAAATTTTTTTTTAATTTAATAATAAATAAAAAAGTCACATCATAAGACAATAGCATGGGTTGTTTACGTGTAAGACGAGCGTCTATGGAGAGAGGGAGGGAGAAGGAGGGAGAGGAGGGGAAGATTTACCATTGTCAAAATTATTTATTCCCTCTCCCCCCACATCTCCCCATTTTTATTTTTTATCCCCTCATCTACCACCCCCCCCCCCTCATATAAAAAATCAATTACAACAATGGAAATCCTCTTGACATTTATTGGAATTTCAGTTGTTTTAGGTAAGTCTTTTAGGCAAACATTGTTTTATTAATTGTGACAAACATCCAGAAAATATATAAAACCTATAGCCATCCCTCCGGGAGCTTGCTCAGAATCCATCACTAAAGCTGAAGCTGGAGGCATGATTCTGAAGGGTCAGGGCCTAGCCTAGGAACCATATACCATATTTATTCTATTAGAATCACCACTGGTCCATTTTTCATCCCTTCATTTTGTGTGGTTATATTAAGGACTGTGGGTCTAATAGAGACGAGTTCTATCAAATATAAACCATTAAAAATAATTAACTTTATAGCTGACCTATCCCAATCTGATGGATTTCATCTTGGAAGTTTCAAAATGATTGGGTTAAAAAATGTAAAGTAGGTGCCTGGCATATCTCCTGAACAGCTGAAAGAATTTTTTATCGAATTCGGTTAGAATTTTTTTTATAAATTTTTAAATAATTTTTCTATTTTCTCAGCGAAAATTCATCCTTTACATAAACTTACATTTAACGAAGCCCATCGAGTTCTACAAAAAATCTCAGATGAAATTAAAGAGAAAAATGGCGACCTAGAACTTGAGAGAAGTGAAATTAATGAGGTAATTCCCTTGAATAACTACTATGAATAATTCTCTTTCGAGATCACACTTGAGGGGGCAATTAATCTAGGGAGCAAATTTTTTATGTTTGTAATTTGGAAGTTAGGTAGGGCATTTGATGGGGGAACTATTGTTCCATACTATTGACTGATAGTAAATAGAAATTTCTTAATTATTTGAGTGTGGGCAACTAATAGAGTTCATACAATTTATAAATTTCTATGTTTGATTAATAATATTCTAATCTATGCTCTAAAAGTGGATAACGCAGGGTAAACATTTACCATATTTATAGGGCACTTCATCGACAAATATGGGCATTTCTTTAAATGAAGATTTAGTAGAGGAAAAATCGGATTCAAAAAATCACAAAATTTCACCTAAATCGCCTGCTGGCGGAAAAAAAAAAACCAAATTTCAAACTAAATATGGAAACAGATATGCAAATGAAGCGGAACTTGAAACATTCATTGAAAATAGAAACAACCTAGAGAAATGCCATCAAATAGTTTTTGTGCTCAAATATTTTGCTTCAAAATTTGCAAAGCGTTGCAATAGAAAGTGTATACTTGCAAAATTTTGTGGAATTTGTGATTTTACTGGAGATGAGAAGAATAAAATTTATGAATTTATTAGAGAATTGAACGAAAATTTGGTGCCTTCATGCGATTTTCTTCGGGATTGGACTACTGATTTATTCCGTAATTCAGTGGATTTAAAGTAAGCATATTAAAACTGAAATTAACTCTTGAGGATTTAATTCGAGTTTTTCAACTATCTAGTAAGAAAGTAGAGTAAAGGAAAGAAGTAAAGGAAGGTTTAAAGTTTTAAGTTCAAATGTCTATGTTATCTTAGTTTATCTGTAAAGGATTAAGGGTTAATCCTCGCCCCCGCTATCTGTCGCGTATAAGGAAGGTCCATCTTGTTATAATTTCCGATAGCTAGGTGGTGATTCCTTATCTTATTGCCATATTTATAGAGGATAAATTAGAGTCCCTTCGATTTATCGGTAGAGCACTTGAACTTTTTGATAACTTATCATTACCTAATTCAAAGATAGCATTTCAATAGTTTTAATAAAAAGAGCTTTTCATTCCAGAATAAATGGTGTAACTAAGGCATCAAGTGATCATCTCAACTTGAAGAATAAAATATCCAAATTATATAAAATTTATAGAGACCTCAGAAAGTCAATTTTGAGTGATATTCTCCTTAAAGAAACTATAAAAAAATCATAGAATCTGGTACGCCTGGAGCATCTAAAAGTTATCATAAGCTTCACAGTTCCCTTCACATTAATTCTGGAAAAGTTTCTCCTACTCGCCAAATTGTTGAAGAGATGAATAATGAAGAGACAAAGAATTCTATATTCAAAAATTTAAAAGATATTGCAAAAAAGGCAGGGAGTTTAGAAGCCGAAATCGCGAAGATTTTAGAGGAGTTGAAGAAGGATAAAGCATTAAACGCTAAACATGAAAAAATAGTTTTTCCAAATATAATCTCAGACAAATTGAACTTTCTTACTCAGAATTTTGAAGAGACCCTAAAAAATATGGAGGTAGAGAAGTTACTTAATATTTGATAATAGGTGATTATGATAAGCAATGCTAGGGAGATAGGAGCCAGCTGTTCCTATGGTCTTATATGGTCCCTAGGTAGGGACACACCTGATAGTGATCATACCGAAGAATTGCCTCAAACTCAATTCACTCAATTGAAATACTTCCCAAAATATTCTTCAGGATGACAACACCAATAATGATGATTGTAATGACACTAACTATACTTCAATGTCCAAAGAATTGGTAAAGGACCATGTAAATAAATTTAGCAAATCATCCCGTGAATTTGTCGGATATTGCCTTTCAAATCGCTTTATAGAAGCTTTTAAAGGGAAACATGAAGTTAATGTTGGAAAGAAAAAATTTAATGAAATTCCAAGTAAATACTACGAAAAAAGGATTGCCGAGTATCTTAAAGAGCAAAAATTTGAAATCGGGTAAAGTTTAAATTTTGAAATTTATTTCCTATGAATTAATTATTAGGGGGAAGGGGAGGCAGAGCTACCGGGGGGGGGGGGGGAACAATTTAGGGCTAAGAAGCAAATGTTCTTCAATTTCTTCCAAAGAATACAGAAGCGAAATTTCTTCAATTTCTTACAGAAATTTCTTCCAACCCTAATAATTACCATGAATTAACTAAGCCTTTCGGCCTATATTATAAATCGTTTATCGATGCTTTGGGGTCTTTACGCTTGCTTCAGAGACTTTTATGATCAAACTTTCTCTATTTTCTGAAGGTTTTGGCCATTTTTCGTTAAATGTCTGGCACAAAAAACATATTACCTGTCCATGTAAACTTCATCAAGCTTGATAGGGACAGACCTGATAGTGATCATATATATATGTAAATCACATTATGAATTTTGAGGATTAGTTTATTATTCCAAAATGAATTAAATAATTAAACAAAATTTTAATAGATTTTATGAAACTACAAAAGAAAATATTGAGAAACGTCTAAAAAACATATGCCATGTACCACACCAAGTAGGGAATAATGACTGCATGACATTCCTAGAAGGGTTGCTTGAAAATTGGAAGGGTTACTGCTCTATTGATACTGATCAATTAATTTTAAAGAGTGTTGAAGAATTTATTCATTCAATGGATCATCATTGAAGATGTACAAATTTTGGATTTGTAAATATAAGATATACAAATTTTGTCGCAAGCCAACTATGTCGCAGCCTCTTACCAATCTTGATCCTCTATTGGACCCTTTGCATAGTTTCTCCTTTAACAAATGCTAAACCTCAATTTCTCAAATAGACAATGTTTTCCTTGGTTTGCGACAAAGAAACACTGTACATAAGTTTGATTTATGCAATTTTTAAATTGCTGATCTTGATGTAAAGCAGGGATGGATCGGGTTGCCCGAAACTTTTCTTTTTCGAGCCGAATCACGATTTTAAGAAAACCTTGAAAAGCCGAACCTATAGCTGACATTCCCATGTAAATTTTTTAAAAAGGAAAGTCATTGGCTTCTTGGCCTTGCCAAATCCTCAAAATTTTCGCCTTTTATCCAAAAAGGAAGAATTGACTTTTTTCTCAATACGGCCGATCCATGATGTAAAGTTGAAGCTCGTTACAATTCTCCAGTGGATCTATAACGAGCGTTAGCGATTTTTTGAATTTTATTTTGTATTTTATTAAAATTATTTAAACTGATTATTAAGAGCAAACATTTTTGAATTTTCTTGAATTTTTTCGATAAAATTTTCAAAAATTAATGAAAAATAACATAAAGAAAGACATCCGGCTACTATGTATCACTTAAAGAGGTAGCTTATCCAATGTAAGAATGAAAATGTGTAGGCAAAGGGATTGAGCTGGAACAGACAAGAAGCCAGTGACTAGCCCCGCTAGTATGCTCCAACTAGACTGGCGCTTTCACTTGGTTTTATACTATCCCTACACTATTACACAACAAGGTTGGCATAAAGTTGGAAATCTTCGGATATCCGGATCCGGATGCAATATCCGAACCAAAAATTTCGGATATCCGGCCTTTTTCGGATCCGGACCCGCCAATCTTATTACAATCAGATCCAGGCCCATCTATATAAATTACTATATTAAACTTTAAAACGGAAGTTTTTTTCCGATAATTTAACCTTTCACTTAATCATTTAATCATTCACTAAAATGCCCTTTTCAAACATAAAAGGGCAACTTAACAATCTTGTTTGTATACACTTAAGTGCTTCTTAAAATTGCCCTTTTTTCTTTATAAAAATACAGCAATTATTTTTATTTTGTCAATAAATAATTTTAAAAAATTGCCCTTTTTGTCAACAATCATATGCGCAAAGGGCATTTTCATGCGCATTTATAGCCTTGATTGACATGCCTTCTTTTCATTTTTAGAAAAAATTTTTTATCCCCACAATAATCAATGAAAAAATTTATTTTAATTAAAAATTGGCTAAAAATTTTTTCAAAGCTTTAAAAATAAGTTTAAATTAGTTAAAAACTCTCGAAACTCTTTAGTTAAATTTTCACTAATATCATTACAAAATTTCCAAAATTTCTGATTAAAATTTTTAATTAAATATTTATAATAATCCTAAAAATTATTATAATAAGATAGAAGACTTTTTTCTGGGATATTTAAATGTGATAAACCAAAGATTGTTAATTTAAATTTCTAGCTAATAATGCAACAATCTGTCATATTTATTATTTGATTAATACTAAAATTAAGCGGGAGGGGGGTGGACGGGATTTTATGAATCGTTTCATATATACATTTGGGATTTTATTTTATTAAATACCGAATTTTAGGCGAAAAAATGCATTCCGGGATCCCAGGAATTTTTTTTAATTCACGGAACCAAAGGGATATTATTAACTCATTCAAAAAGTGTGTTTGAATGTTGCCAGATGCATCTTTCTTACATCATCCTTATGAAAATCTAATTCAAAGGGTTTCCCGCATACGTTGATAAAATTGCGAAATTAGCACTTTAAATACTTACTTAAATTTAAAATTTATTGTAAATGATTTTGAAAAATTTTCTCGCTAAAACTTAAATTAATAAAATAAATATATTTAGTTATAATTAAGGATGATAGTCCTGAAAAAAATTTATAATAAACCTATTAGTTATTAGATTATTATTATTACACCCATAATCCGGATCCGATATCTGAACAGAAAATTTCTAATACCAGACTTGTTTTCGGTTTTATTTTCGGATTCATACAGCCAGTCAAAATTATAACCTGATAGATTTTAAATTTAAATATTTTTACTCTCCATCTTTTCAGATTTTACTTTGAAAAATACCTCATTGAATTTCTAAATGAAATTCATTTTTTCATTTTTAAATATTTTTCTTCTGTTAATGTTATGTATTCAAACGAGCTTTGTTATAGCTACTACTGAAGGTTAGTTAGCATTGGGGTTTTATCTCCCAGTAGTGGAATCTAAGACTATTTATGGAAATCCTCTCTCTTCTCTATCTACCTGAGAGGGAGAGAGAGAAATTTTATTTAGAAATCTGCCTCATAGGTAGAGTGAGAATGAAGGGGGATTTTTTCTCTCCCTTTGCCACAGAGGAAAAAAGAGCAGGCACTCTTAACTCCCTCATCATGGCCCGCTCCCAAAATTTTATTTTGATTCCACCTTTCCCCCTGGCTTCTGGAAAACATTTTAAAGCAATAATCATTATTGGAAAGAAACCGAACAGTAATCGTTATAGAGAAAGGTTTAGCTCGTAAAGCAATGGTACTGACTTTTTCTTATTCCTATTAAGATAAATATTCAATAAATAATTTTATTTTTTAGAAGATATTGAAAAAGCCAAGACCAACCTCCATGTTGATTCGGCTGTCCATAAATGCTTGAAAGATGCATTTGAAACTCTTGTAAAACTTTTTGAAGATGATGTGGGACTTGTGGAGCGTCAAAACTTAGATGAATTGACAGCTGCCCCTTACACTTCAAATCGATTTGTTGGAGTAATTCGTCATTTCACCCGTTCATTGTCGCTTAATGACTCAAGAAATGTATATTCTGAATCAAAAAGTGCTCCTACTTCTCCAAGTGGAAGTGCTCCTGCCTCTCCAAGTGGTTCAAGACTTGGAAGTGCTAAGCAATACTTCCGTTCAGTTTCGTTCAATGAACCGATACGTACAACAGCATCGAGTAGCTCCTCTTCTACTCCTTCCTCCCCTTCTTCAGGAGGTGGTGTACTTGGATTTGTGCGACAATTATCCCTAAATGCAGCCAGTCAAGCACTCTCACCTAGAGAAAGCTCAAATAAAACATACAAGCGAATGAGCTCCTTCAAACTGAATGAGGGTCTGATTGTGGCAAATGCAACGGCTTATTTGAGTGTTGAAATAAAAAATTTGAGAGGTTATTGAAAAATTTTAAAATCATCTTTCCTACTTTTCAGAAATTTTGGATAAAATTTATGAAACCTTCAAGGATATTCCCGCTGAATTAAAAAACAAAGTTCCCTTCAATTTGAGAGAGGACAAATTTCCATATATTATTAACCGTCAATTAATAAGTAACTTGGATATTTGGTTAATGAGATTTGAAAGAATTTCACAAGAGAATAAAGAATATAATTTGTGTGGTCATTTTTACCCCAATGAAAAAGGGTGGATTCGAGAAGAACTCAAAGCACTTTTGGGTGATGAATTCTACAGTGGTTTAAAGACACAAAATGTTTTTAGGTATTTTAGACAATTATATTTTTTTGTTAACATAGTAAGTGTTAGAATAGTAAGAGTTTAGCAAAAGTTTTTAACCGCACTGGATTCGAACCTGCAACCTCTCTATAGTTATTGTTGGACTCCGGGAGCTAGCTATTTATGATGCGGAGCTAACCCTTGAAAAAGGTCGAGCCGGAAACAAGGATTTAAATGAGCTCCGGCTTGAGCAAGAGCTCCGGCTTTAAATAATTTTCTATTAAGTTTAATTTTTTAAATAAGATGTTAACGTATCTAAAAAGCTGATGTTAAAGGACACCGATATTTTTAACTTACCAACAAAATACAAAAATATTTCATTAAACTTAAAACATTTATTAGATCCTGGCCATTTAATTACAAAAATATTTATAAAAATGGAAAAGTTGATGATAAAATTAAAGAAGTAGTTAGAAATATGAGAATTTACCTGGGAACTGTTGGAGTTAAAGCTTATCAAATTTATGAAATATATAGTATAGCAACAAGTTTGTGCAATCATCGGCTGGTATTTGATGTTTATTATGATTATAAGGAAATAATGAAAAAAGTATCTTTTATTATTTAATAAATTTATACGAAAATAGTGGTGATATTTAACAGTAAGGAACGTGCCATACAAGCTGTCACTTCAAAGAAATCCTAGAGGAGTAACATTTGCACTCTTCACCCCTTATGTTAAGTCGAGGGTTTCGATATTTACCTAGGTCAACAACACAAGAATAAGGAATGCATGCGAAGGGGTTGAGGCTTTATTAATCAAAGAAGATTAATAACTAGCAGCACAAATCGAAGCTGACTCTGATTTTTATACGGGAGCAGGCCAATGTACTGTGAGCCAATGTACCGTCTAGTTATAACTTTGTTCAAAATTATCGAATCATAGACGTTCAAGTATGGTTCGATTAAGCTAGTGGATGTGCATCGAACCATACTAAGGCGTCC
Source organism: Meloidogyne arenaria (assembly GCA_036172955.1). NCBI lineage: Eukaryota > Metazoa > Nematoda > Chromadorea > Rhabditida > Meloidogynidae > Meloidogyne > Meloidogyne arenaria. Next base: position 57,519 of record JARQAB010000176.1, read on the forward strand.
CGGATTCGATAATTTTAAATATACATAGTTATATCTCGGCGATACATTTGCCTCGTGGTACCTCTTTTTACTAGAATGTAAACCATCTACAATATGGTGTTAAATAAGTAGCCCTCTAGATGTATAGTGTAAAATAATATTCCTCTTTCTTGAGACTCAAGAAAATTATTAATAGCAATAGAGCAATAATTAGTAATAATTGCACTATTTAGAAGTATAACAACTTTGTAACTCAGCTCGAAAATGCTGTGAAGCTACAAGAAACAATCTATGATGCATCATTTATGATAGAATATCTAAAAGATCACAATATAAGAAATTACCATTACAATAAAAACAACAAATATATAGTCAAGTTACATAGTGATTACCATGAGAAAATTCATGATCCCAATTCTGGGCCAATAACACTTTTATATCAGAAGAAAAAACTTGAGGATATAATTATTGAGGTAAAAATAAATATAGAGAAATTAGGTATATGTAAATGAAAATTAAACCTGTTTGAGACAATCATTATAAGCTTATTAGCTGATTACAGTTTAATGAGATTTGATACTTAACTAATCGTAGTTTCATATACAGTCGAATCTCGACAGAATGGATTCGTATGGACAGAAGATAAAACTCGCTATAGGTTGTCTAATCGAAGGGTTACTATCGTGGGGTCACTATATAGGTTCGACTATAGACCAGGGATGTCTCGGGTTACCCGAAACCCGATACCCGAAACCCGAAACCCGGACTTTTTTTCGACCCGAAACCCGAAACCCGACCCGAGGAAAATTTGGAAAACCCGACCCGAAACCCGACTTTTTCCATAGAACTTCCTTAACATTATTTGCCCTAAGATAATAAGGGCCAGCAAATGAGCCAGCAAGATAAAAAATAACTTATCATTAAAAAGTGCGACATTGGGGAAATAATTGAAAAAAACATCCTCAAGTCCTTCGGAGTTAACTAAATTTATATTCTAAATTTTATCAATTAAACAGCAAAAAATCCCTGCGAATAAAGTCGAATGGCAAGTATGGAATGATATTGCTGATATTTTTCAAGTGGAAGAGAAAATACTTTCAACTCAAACTACAGTAGCCTCTAATCCAGTTACTCTTCAAAGCTCGCCTCGTTATTCGCCTAGAGAGCTATCAGTCGAGACTAAAGGATTTTCGCCGAAAAGTTTATCGCCCATTGAAAACCCCAATGTATTCCAAAAACACAGGCAACTTCGTTATGATAATTTGGTTTTGGAAAAGACTAAACATTCTGCAGGTAAAATATTAATTTAGCTAACAGATTTATGCGTAAGGGCTCATTATTTATCTGACAAACCATTAAATTTAAATTCGTTATTCTCACGGTATTTAATTTAAGATGCCGCTATCCATGACAATGACAACAAAAATCAGAAGGGTAAAGAGAAATTGAAAGGCATTGAGACTTCGAGCTCTATAACCAAACCTCCCAGATTTAAAATTCCAGAATTGATTATACCAATACCCGAAGAATCAGAATTCGAAGGAACAGATTCAAAGGATAAGGATTCGAAGGGTAAGGATTCGAAGGGTAATGATCAAACAAAGAAAGCTACACTCAAAGGCAAGGCAACGCATCTACCTCGCCTCGGTAAAATATCCATAATGTTTAATAAGGATAAGGCTGAAGCTGAGGAAATTGAAAGCCTTAATCCGGAAACAAAGTTTGAAGAAGATAAAGTAAAAAACAAGAAACAAAAGGAATTAATGGATGTTGAGAAAGAGAGGATTGAATCAAAGAAGGATGAGATATTTGAAGAGGTTGAAAACAAACATGAGGAGATTGAAATGGAAATGGAAAAAATCAACATCTTCGAGTGTTTTGTCTCACGAAGAAGAGTTAGAGAAAGCCAAAAAGATAATGAACAAGGATATAACTAAATTGGTTTCGACTGAAATTAAAAATCCATCCCCCGTGATTAAACCAATGGACCATAAACCGATAACTGCACTTTAAATTCATAATTTTTTGTATAGTAGGAAGTAAAATCCCTATCCTTTACATTTTCATCCAATCTTTGTGTAAACTCAGGTTGCTACATACCTTATTCTTTGTATTAGATTTTTTGGAAATGGACTCTCATTACAGAAAATACAGTATATGCTATTCATGATCCGAGCTCAGCATAAATGCCGCAACATTTCAGACTTGATACCGGTCTGGAAGGGATCTGGAAAGGATTTACATGATTAGATAGTCCCAGATATACCTCTAAATCGTCGATATCCCTCTCTATAATCTTTTAACCTGGGGATTTGGTGGGGTCAAGGTGGATTCGGAGGATTAAGGTGATTTAGAGAACGAGATTTGGTTGATAAATGTAGTTTGAGGAACGAGTTTATTGAAGATATTCACCTCCATCCTAGGCAAAAGCGCGAGTCAAATAATAAATCTCGTATAATTGAGATTAATTATTACCCTCAGTTTAATATAGAAGAACCCTTCGATTACAGAGTTCTCTGATTAAATCAATTATATATTTTAACTTTTTCTAAAGATGTAAACTCTTTTTTTCTTCATAAAACTTTTGATGTTTATTAAAAACTTTTTTTAATTTAATTGACTTTTTAATTGGATAAAAATTTTAAAATTTATTGAAATTTGGTAGAAATTGCTTTCTCAAGCTAGCCTAAACAACCAGGAAGACACTTAAAACACTTAAAAATTATATTCTAGCTATAATGTATAAAAATGTTAGAAAAATTATTACAGCATAGGGCTCTATTTAAAAAAATACGGTATCTAGGCAACTCGAGTCCTAGAATCCTGTCTACAGTTTTAGAAACATGCTTAGTTTATTTATATTTAGAAACATGTTTCTATGTTTTAGAAGCATGTCCGGTGTTAAATACTAATTAATGCATGCTTCTATTATTTGTTAGGCTTGCAAAATTTTTATTCTCTAAAACTTCTAAGCATGCTTCAATGTTTAAAAAGCATCATCCACCTTTAACGGATGCTATTTTGTGTGTCTTAGGAGAGTTATGGTGGCATGTAGGTAAATTTACCCTTACAAACTCTTCCTACTCTTCATAATATAAAACTTGCGCATTCCCAAACTTTTTAAAAAATTAATTTTAAATTTAAATTAAATAAAAATTTTAAAAGTTAATGAATTAATTATTTAAATTGATTTTACGCTGTTTACTCAAGTCATAAGGCAAAATCATAAGGCCGGAGCTTTTAACACTCGTGAAACAAAATCATGGGGCTGTCAGGCGATAGACACTTGAAAATGTAGTTTATAATTAATATTTATAATTTATAAAGATGTTAGAGAAAAAAATTTAAAAAAGCTAGAGAGGAAAACGTTGAAATAAAAATAATTCCAATTTAAACTTAATTATACACCACTTAGGAGTGTCAGAATCCCAATCAGGGCTGGATTCAGTAGCGGATTGCGTATTTGCGGCTGCGGATTTTTACGATTTTTCGCAATTTTTTGAAATTTCAGCCACCATAAATGGCAAAAATCCGGCATATTGGCCTTCCCCTGCAAGATATTCGCCTGCGGCGCTGAAAATGCCTGATCCAGCCTGGTCCCGATTCTTGATTACGATTTATGACGTATCATCTTTGTATTGCTAACTCCCTCCTTTTTTCTGGCTAACTTTTGTTTAAAATATCATATAATAATTAAAATTAAATAAAGTAAATTATGAGGACTTGAAGTAACTTTTTTAACTTTTTTAAGATGCCGGTATCCATTACCAAGATAATAAAAATCAGAAGGGCAAAGAAAAACTGAAAGGCATTTAGACTTCGAGCTCTATAACCAAACCTCCCAGATTTAAAATTCCAACACTGATTATACTAATTTGTCTAAGGGTATAAATTTAACGTTTTATAACTCTTCCTACTCTTCATAATATAAAACTTGCGCATTCCCAAACTTTTTAAAAAATTAATTTTAAATTTAAATTAAATATAAAAAATTTTAAAAGTTAATGAATTAATTATTTAAATTGATTTTTACGCTGTTTACTCATGTCATAAGGCAAAATCATAAGGCCGGAGCTTTTAACACTCGTGAAGCAAAATCATGGGGCTGTCAGGCGGTAGACACTTGAAAATTTATTTTATAATTTATAAAAAGGTTAGAGAAAGAAATTTAGACAAAAAAAGGTTAGAGAAGGAAAAACCCTCTCCTTACCTCTCGTTTGAGGAATTCCTTCCCTCCCCTCTCGTTTGATTGATTGACAAATCCTTTTGCCAATCCCTTCCCTTACCTCTCGTTTGAGAATCCCTTCCCTCCTCTTCGTTTGATTGATTGCCAAATCCCTTTGCCATCCCTTCCCCTTACCTCTCGTTTGAGAATCCCTTCCCTCCCCTGTCGTTGAGAATTCCTTCCCTCCCCTCTCGTTTGATTGATTGCCAAATCCTTTTGCCAATCCCTTCCCTTACCTCTCGTTTGAGAATCCCTTCCCTCCCCTCTCGTTTGATTGATTGCCAAATCCTTTTGCCAATCCTCTCCTTACCTCTCGTTTGAGAATCCCTCCCTCCTCTCTCGTTTGATATTGATGCCAAATCCTCTTTGCCATCCCTTCCCCTTTACCTCTCGTTTGAGAATCCCTCCCCTCCCCTGTCGTTTTGATTGATTTGCCAAATCCCTTGCCATCCCTTCCCTTACCTCTCGTTTGAGAATCCCTTCCCTTAACCTCTCGTTTGAGAATCCCTTCCCTCCCCTCCTCCCTGTCGTTCTGATTGATTGCGCCAATCCCTTGCCATCCCTTCCCTACCTCTCGTTTGAGAATCCCTTCGGCCCTCCACCCCTCTCAATAAATACCTATATGATTTTCCTTCCCCCCCATGGGCGTTGAAGGTTGATATATCGGACATAAGCAGGTCCGAACATATCAGCTAGATAGAAGTTAACACACCTTACAAAAATCCTCCTCTTTAAAGCTTCCACAATTTATTTTGAAATGTCCTTTATTCTGCTCCACGATGTCATTATTAACCTCAAGAGAAACCTTCTGTTCTAATCCATTTCAAATTCTTTATTTATAATTTTTGAAGATTAAACTTGGTTAAATTTCAAGATTTTAGATGATTCTTAAAGAATCACCTTTGATATTTTTTTTACTGTTTTCCTCATTCATTTGCAATTTACCTGGCGGATGGATATGGGTCATATAACGAAAGAGAAGGAAGCAATGCTAATTTGAAAAACCTTCATCAATTTACAACTGAAACAACATATTTCGACAATGATTATGTTTGAATCCTCAGTGAGAGGAAAAAGGAGAATTATCTTGGAGAACTGCGGGAGGAAAAAACGAGGGATGCAGCTTGAATGTGATTAAAAAATGGTTTGTTTTTTTGATATTTGGTTTCTGCCCAAGAGGGGTGCGGCGGTTAAAATGGATATGATGCATTTAGTCAGCTGTGTCGCTAAAAGACGACTACCTAGTCAAATCTATCCACAATAACTGCCCTGGGGCAAATAACTGCCCTGTAATTAATAGTGCGAGGTCTTATATTTTGTGGTTGTTTAGAAAGGCTGATATAACTTTTGAGGAGATAATTAATTTTTCACTCACCGCTTGAAAGGGGTAATAGGAGCTAAATGTAGCTTACATGATTTGAGCAATAAATTAGTTGGAAAATTTGCTTAACCTACTTGGACTGTTTAAACTCCCCACAATTATGGCTTTAGTAGGAAATAACGTTTACAGTCGAATTCTCGAATTTAAAACGGCCTCAAGATATCACGGCATATTCCTTATATAATATATCAAATAAATTAAGCCCTACATCTCTCTCAAAGGGCGTATTTTGTTTATACCTCACTCTAATTCGGAGACCAACCCTACCTTTACATAGTTTTAACATAGCCTAAAGCAATAATTAATAATCCGTACCCGGGTTGCAAAATTAATCAAACTGTTAGGAAAGCCGAAATTCGACGTTACAAGTATGTGATTGAACAGAATTTGTCAAAGAGGATTTATATTTTATGCCCGAAGTCATTGGCTGGGAAAGTGACAATCAAAAGAAGGTCGTTTTAACATCCAATGTATCAAACCGTTGACAAAATTTTGGAAATTCGTGGATAGTTTTTTGAAAAGAAATGATTTTGAACGATGACATTATCAAAAATTGAATTCAGTTGAATGAGACCGAAAGTAAGGGTTTTGTCACTTTTAAAATTTTCCGTCTAGAAAAGGATTATTTGCCACAAGGCTTTATCTTGGATCGAGGGCACTAAGTTATGGACGATGAGCTTGAAGAAACTAAAGAGTGTTCGTCCAGAGAAGACGAATATAAAGGAAAGAAAAAAGGGTAAATCTAAAGAATAGAAGAAAGGGGGATATAAAAAGGTGGGGAGAGGAATCAAGAGTTAAGGAGATTAAGGATGGTGAACTGAAACCAAGGAGTTGGAAAATCGAGGGAAGGAAAAGGAGAAGAAAGAAGAAAAGAAAAGGAGGGAGGTGGACGATGTGATTGAGGTGCAGGATGATGCTGATGAAGATGAAGGAAAATACAGTAGGAACCACTTGCTTCTCTAGAAGGACTCTACATGGGGAAAGGGGTTTGGAAAAGGAGAAAAGGTTGTCTTAACCTT
>JARQAB010000177.1:0-63853 GCA_036172955.1 Meloidogyne arenaria
TTCTGCAATGGAATTTGTCTTTCGCGAAAATAATTCTTTTGCATATTGAAAATTTAAAAATCCAAAAATAAAATTTTTTGAATAATTTAAAAAATTTTTAGACAATGAAGTTAATCTCGGGAATTTTGAAACCCCGATTCTAAAGCACGACCCAACTCTTTTCTCTACCCTGACATGTTCTACAACATAACCGTATCAACTATAAAATATACTAGTAACTACATACATTAATTTCAAACTTTAAATGTCTAAAAAAATGTCAAGTTCTTCCAAAAAATGGAAAACAAAAATTTTAAAGCATGTTATTATTTTGTTTTATTTTTTGCTTATAATTTGATTACATAGTTTTCAGAGAAAGTGAGGCCTAAAATAGAAGTTCCAACTAAATTGTTTTATTATTAAATTAAGTTTCCAAAAAAAATATTTTTCGGATAATTCCATTAATTTTATTAATTTGCTACAAAATCTAAAAAAATAAAATTATAAAAATAAATATGTCATAAAAAATATTCCAAATATTCTTTTTCAATTCTCAACTTTCCTTAAAGAAGCTCTTTTTACAAAAAGAGGAGCTGATGTTGAGGCCGGATTAATTTTGTTATTCGCAATCATTTTTGTTGGTGAAATTGAATAGGCCTTCAAACTAGACTGGTTTAGAGGAACAATAAATTTTTCAATTCCGGGAATGAATCCAAAAGTCTTGCAAAATGCTAGGCGATAATCCTTACTGAAAGAAAATTTTTATAAAAAAATTATCAAAGCAGAACTTGCCTGAATATAAAAAGGATTGGAGCATTTAAAGCCATAGCGATATAAGGGAGAAAAGAGAAACAGAATCCGAGATAAGTAATCTGAAGGGGGTTAAGCCAATATCCAAACGGCAATACAAAAGCTTGTAAAGCATTATAAGATAGCCACCCTCCGGTTATTGTTAAAGAAGTCAACGTTAATGATTTGATAATCCTTTTAGTCCAATCAAGAGCTGCTAAAAGGAAGAGTTTTAATTCATAGCCCATTAAATAGCTAACCATTACTTTTATGAATAATACGCAAAAATGTCCAAATAGCAATATAAAAGATTAGTACAATCAAGAGAATAGCTACATTTATATGAAAGAGAATACTCTCAACCCAGCCTTGGTAACAATCGTCAGAGGATATACAGACTTCTTTTCTATAAGTTATCAAAATTGTTACTTAATAAAACTGCTTGAAGGGCTGTCCGGAATTGGGAATTTACTTCCGATTCGATTATTTCCGAAAGTTTCTTCCAAGTTCAAAATCTGAACTTCGGTATCCAAGCACAATAAAGTCGAAGTTATTTCACATATAAATTTACAGTTCAGGCATTTGAAGCGAAGTGTATAATGTAGCAGCAATGAAAATTCCGGCATGGATAAAGCAAAATGAAAAGAGAGTTATTCGATATCTTTTCGTCTCTCCATTTTTAAGATGCCTTTAAATGATTAAATAATTTATTAATAAAATTTAATCATTATAATATCAAATAAATAATATCAAGTACCATGAGATAAATGCTGTACTCAAAAGACGATCAAAGCAATTAACATAACGATGAGATGATAAAATTACGAAAAAATATTGGAAATGCCTAATTAAAAATTAATTTTTAGAGAATATTTTTAAGTAAATTGGGATTAGATCTCATTATTAGACACCTTCAGACTATCAGTTTAAGAATAATTTTAAAATTTAAATATACCACAGTTCAGGTACCAAGATTGTGTAAAATCAGAGATAAAAAAGAGAGCCGGGCTTTGAAACTAAGGAACGAAAAACTACGGGAAATATCGGAACCGGGAAGGCGGGAAGGAAGATTGGCAAGCCATCATTTTTAACCAAGCCATCATTTTAACCATCATTTTTGATTTATTAATTAATTTACTTGTAAAGCTAAACATATCCGTATATTAACAAATTGTATCCCAATTAATAGCATTATAAACCCAATAGTTAAAGAGAGTTCAAAAAGGGATGTAGTTAATGCATTTGTGGCAATTAATATATGACAAGTTCCTTGGAATGTTTTTCTGAAACAAAACATTTCGTTATAAATATTTTTTGCTTCTACCTATTAACAGCAAAACCCCAAAAAGTAACAAATTTGTAAAAAATCCAATCATGGCAATAAACCAACGAATACCCACAATTATTATATAAATGTTGGTATTCCGTTTTTCCAAAATGTTAAGTAGAACTTTAAAAAAAATTTTTTTTTAATTTTTTCTATTTTTCAATTTTTAAAAATAATTTTAAAAAATATTACATTATTCGTAGTTACATTGTAGTTCATATTTGGGTCGTTGGGAGGGAATTCTATGCCGTTTTATTATTTGACATATTTATACCGTTCTGAAATTAATTTCTAAATAGATAATTTAATTATTTACTAAGTAATTTCAATAAAATTTTATTACAAACATGTAACAGGAAATAAATATTTTCAGTAAAAAAAATTTTTTTTTCTAAGTAAATTTATACATAATTATATTAGTAAAATTATGACATAATGCATAAGTTACAACCCAAAATTAGCCCAAGAAATTTTAAAATTCAAAAGTTTAAAAATCACGAAAAAAATTTTTTCAGAACTCAAACTCTTTAACTACTGTATACCCTTACTGGCTAGTAAAATAAAAAAATACAATTTAAAGTGTTCTCATTAGGCTCAAAAATAATTTTATAATGAGCTTGAAAAATAAATATTTTTAAAGTGGTGGGAAATTTTCAGAAAAAAATTTTAGAAAAAATTAATTATGTTCGCAGAATTTATTTTTAATTTTTGTATTTTTAAAAGTTTTTTTCTAAATTTACTTTTATTTTTTTTATTTTTTTAATTTGTAAAAAATATAATTTGTGCATGACTTGAGAATATTTAAAAAATATATTCTGCGCAAAATTTAAAGTAAAAGCTATACTAGTATATAAAATAAATATTTTATTATTTTCGTACCTTTGATGGGAAATAAATTTAAAAAATTTGCGATAAAATTTAAAAAAATTAACTTAAAAATATTTAATTTCTGTTTAGTGTGATGTAATTACACAATAACTTGAATTATTTGGAATCTCGGAACAAAGGCCTTCGAAAAAAAATTTTTTTCTGGGCCAAAGCTGTCACGCTTCAAGTGGGGGAGAGAATTCATAATAAGTCAAACAATAAAAAAGCTACAAAAATAAAAATTGATGACTACAAAATAGCTGGAAACATTTATAATTAGCCCGCATCACCTATTTATTTATTTTTTCCTAAACTTTTTTAAAAATCTACTTAATTAAATTTTATATTACAATATAATTTACTAAAACGTAAATTTAGAAATTTTTCCTCAAAAATCTTATCAAATTATTAAAGTTTTACGGAAAAATTTAAGTATTTTGTGGAGTAAAAGTATATTGGAAATGGATTTTTTTTTATTAGAAGAATTTTTTCGTTAAAAATAAGCATTTTTGCAACAAAAATTAACAGCTGATAAATTTTTTACTTCCAAATTCAAAGAAAAAAAAATATTTACCTATATTAGATATCAGAGCTAAAGCTATAAATGCAGTTTATTTTTTGGGGAGGCAGGGGGGGGGGGTGAAAGTTTCTTCTGAACTACAAAAATTCTTAGAAACAATCTAAAAATTTTTTTACTACCGCCTTAAATGAAGTCTCGCTATTTAATTGTAATATAAATTTAATAGTTATTATAAATTAATAATTTTAATACCTATATAGGAAATTAAATTTAAAAATTCCAAAAATTGAATTCCATAAATAATGAACTGTCTAGAGGGATTAATGGCAATATTAATTAACACGGTTTATTATATTTTTTATAAATAATTCTAGACGTTTTCATAATTTACGATTCTATTGAAGATAAATTTAGTGGAAATTGAAGGAATTATAGGAATAATTACAATAACTTGATTTAAATTTTACAGACACTTTGCGACCTTAAAAAAATCTATCGAAAGATGGAGTATCATACAAATGCGGCTCGATGACGCAGTAAAGGGGGAAGAAGTTCGTGAAAAAATCCTGTGTTGAAGGTATCATGGAATCCGTATCAGGCCAGGGACTGGCGCAATTGAAAAAAAATTCCTCAGCCGCATTTGCCCAGCCCTAATCAGGCCTGATCGTTTCGCTCTTTCGTGCCGTTTTTCCATTTCATTTCGTTGGCGGCGGGGGGCGGGGCGAAATTAAAAAAATTTTTACTGATCCAAATTTATTCAAAAATTAAATCAACCCATATTTTTAAAAAGAGGTTATTTTTTAAATTATTTTTTTAATTCTAAATTTTAATTAATTATTATTTACTTGCACTTTTTATTTATTTATTTTTGTCATTTTCACCTTTAAAACTAGAAAGTAAATAAATAAAAAATTTAGAAAAACATTCAACAATTTTAAATTTAATTTTAAAAAAGTAGACAAAGTTGGGAAGGAATTAATAAAAAAATAAAAATTCCAAAAAAGAGTTTTGGCAGGTGTTTAAAATTTAAAATTAAATTATTTTAAATGCTTAAAAATTCTAAAATTTTATTTTAAATAATTCAAGTTATTTTAAAAAAATAAATTTTTTTTCGAAAAAATTTTATTGACATTTTATATTTTTTATAAAAAATTTTTTTTAATTTTTAAATAAGTTAGACAACAAAATAATAAATTCCAGATATCCGTATTTGCTAAAATAATCCAGGGTAATTATTGTTTCAAGGGGGTAATTATTATTTGAGGGGGTAATATTTGAGCTTTTTTCAGAAAGGGTAATTGTAACTATCTAATATTTTTAAGACGGGTAATTATTTTTTCGATATCTTGCTGTAGGGGGTAATTAATAGGGTGGGGGTAATATTTGAGAGGGACATTATTTCAGCATTTACGGTAGTTAAATTTTATAGTTTTATAAAAATAATAGTTTTAAAATGGAATTTATATAAAATTATGAAATTATAAAAATACCTGGAATTATTTATTTTGTCTTGAATTTTTAAATAAATTAAGCCATAAAAAGATCAAATTTAAAAATATTAATTAATTTTTTATATTTAATTTTGTTTCCCTTTAATTTTTGTTAAAATTTTTGATATTTAAAAAATAAATAATTAAATTTGTAAGAAAATTTTTTAAACATTAGTTGCTGCCTTTATTTAATTAAAAAATTAATTAAAAATTAATTAAATGGCTTGTATTATGTTTATTATTATTTTATTTATTTTAATTGTGTTTACTCCAAAATTAGTGGAAATGGCTGGAACTTGGCGTAAGAAAATTTAAAAAATTTAATAAAAAATTTATAAGGATATTTATTAAATAAAATATGGAGTGAAATAAACAAATTTTGAGACATTAATAATGAAAATTAAATTAGTACTGACGTTTATGCTTAATTATTTATTTTGAAATAAAATTTAAAGATCTCCCATAATTTAATAAAATTGTTTCAAAATATTTTTTAAATTTAAACTAAATTAAATTAAAATAAAAAATGTTCAAAAATTGTTCCAGGAATTATATTAAAGAATTAAAAAAAAATAAAAAATTAGTAACAATAAAAATATAAAATAGATCTACATTTTAGGGTTGTGGGCCCGGTCCGGGAATTTTGGCCCAAAAAAGATTCGAATTTCGGACCGGCATGAAATAAATGAAAAAACGTCGGCCCTGCCCGAAAACCTCAACCCTACTACACTTAATAAATTTTTAAATTACAAATTATAATAATTAATTTTATAAAAAATTAATTATTATAAATTATTTTTCAACTAAATTATTAACTAAATTATATTTTTAACTGAAAAAAGATAATCAAACTAGTACATAAAATTATTAGTTTTGTTAAATTATTATAAATGAGAAAAAAATTTCAGAAAATAAATTGTTACGTTTAAAAGATATTTTTAATCAAATAATAAGAAAAGCAACACATAATAATTATTTATTGAAAAAATATTTCTAAAATAACATATGTATAATTAACATTTAATGTTAAATTTTGAATAAAATATTTTTGAAAAATATTAGATTTTTTTTTCGGGATCTACTAGAAAATACATTGACAAATGATTATTAATAAAAATAAAAATATTTTCAAAAAAACACAATCCTAAAATATAAATTAAGTGGTCACTAAAATAATAAGTCACTAAAAATAATCACTAAAATAATCAAAACAAATAAATTTTAAATTAACCTATTTTAGCTTGTATTAACGGCCAATGTGCAGATCCTAGTCATGTAAATAATTAAATACCTTTTTAAAATATTTTTAAATTATTTAAAGTCAAGCTGTGACAGAAATAATTTGTATGGATGTCCACCTCCCTCATGCAGAACAAACACGGATTGTAATGGTCTTGAATGCCGAAATGGGTTATGTGTTGATGAATTCCCCCAGAGAAGTGATTAAACTAGTCTATTTAAATTTTTTTTTATTTTTCCGAATTTTAGAACCTTCCGGTTCTGCATGCGATAAACATTCTGATTGTTTACCCTCGACTTTGTGTGCTAATAATAAATGCGAAACGACTCAGAGGGTTGGATCTTTTGGTCTGTTTTAAATTTTGAATTAGAGTACATTGGTAGCGCTGAGTATCTTGTGTACCCTGAGCGCCCGCAGGCGGATGTGTCGGGGTACGGGGTTTTCAAATAGTTTTGATGCAGGGTACGTGTCGGAAATAATTGAGGAAAAAAAGTTCAGGAACATGGTCGGGGTCTGGTTATAATTTTAAATTAAAAATAAATATAACACTTTAGCAATATGTGACAAGGACCAGGATTGCCTTCAAGGAAGTATTGGCACTTCCAAAGAAGTGTGTGCCAAATATAAAACTACCGATCAAAAATCGGGTGTTTGTTTGTTGCCTACTTCAGATCCAAATTTGATTGTGACTCCAATACCTTTTAGTACAACTCGGAGCTATAATATGACTACGAGAGGTAAAATAATTGTTTAAATTATGTAAATATGGGGGAGAAAATTTAATAATAAAATAATAAATAAAATAAATTTACTATATAATTTGGCATAACTAAGAATAATAAGATAAATTATTTTTATTCACCTATTTTATTTTGGAAAAATTTTAGGAATTTTTCTGCATCATTGATTTCTAATAGTGCATATAGTATTTTATTATTGCATTCTGTATCTGATTTTAATAATTTTAGTAAAAACCACATATAATATTAGTTAAAAATTTTAAATTACAAATTTGCCCTTGTAATTTACTTTAGAATGAATTAAAAATTTAGAAATGAACTTGATTTTAATTTAAGGCATTGGATATAATCGAGGAAGAAATTGTGAATTACATCGTGAATTATGTGGCAATAATGTATGTTTTTTTATAAAATTTAGGCCACCACAATACGCAATTTCTAGAGTTTTTGGCCTCACGATCCCGACTCCCGTTTTCCGGGTTTTTTCTTATCCCGAACATCACTAATATCCAGCTCGTTACTTCTACACCTCAATCCAAAATCGTGTTGAGTTTCAAAAAGCCCATTTTTCTATCAAAACAATCATTATATCTTTTCTATTATTCTAATAGATGTATCAACAATTAATGAAAGATAATTGTCGCGAAACTTGTCGAGATGCTGGGTATAATCTCAACTGTGTTAATCATCCAAAGTAAAAAAATTAAAAATTTGTTTATTTTATTAAAAATTATTTTAAAAAGTTGTGTGTATTGGGCAGCTAACGGCTATTGCGATAACTTGTTTTATCCGGAACAGACAAGGCGTGATACATGCGGATTAATCTGTCATTTATGTTAATAAAATTTTTGAAAATTTTTAATTATTATTTGTGATTTTGTGATTATTATATGATAAACTAACCAAAAATTAAATTTTATTTTTCAATTTCCAGAAAAAAAAATATTAAAAGAAATAATCGTTCACAACTCTAAACTTTAGTTTAAAATTTAACAACAGTTGTTCGGTGCTCTTAATTACTCAATCGAACACAAATTGATTTGAGAAAGATCATTTAAAAAATAAATAAAGATATCTGTGTTCGTTCAAATTCCTTTCAAATTAAAAAATAAACTAAAAAATGTATGGAAGCTACCAGGATACGGAGCCTATGGGCAGCAAGTAGATTATCGCCCTTTGTTTGCGCGCAATTGGCATTCTCCTCACTACAAATACAGTGAAGTACTTGGAGGAACTTATCATATACCACACAGCCGTTATCCACCTCATGATGTTTACAAAACCCCTTGGTTAGTAATTTTTCATTACTTTTGGGTCGTAGTTTAATATTAGTAATGAACTGAGGGTTTGTGCTCTGGTCTGTGTCATTGCCACGATGCTCCTATGCTATAAATCTAATCACTAAAATAACATTAAATCCTAATTAAATATAATTTAAATATTTAAGGTTAGCACACATACATCCAACACATTTAACACCCGGAGAACCTGAATGGTGGCATTAATATAACGAAGATTTAATTGTTTGATGAATACAAATCTATGTAAATTTTCTGAAGAAAAGAAAATTAGTAATAGAAAATTTAGGAAATTTTCTATATCTCTTAGCTCGGTACTTTTAATGCCATTTCATCATGCTATCTCATTTTTAATGCTTTTTCATGTCTATATACGATAAGATTTTTGAAAAAATTTTTGTTTTACCCCAATATTTTAAAAATAAATATTATTTATTTAGGGATTTTATTTTAGGCATTATATCTTTGGATTAATAAAAACCCTCTGCGCTAGTTAATTAAATTCCATATATTTTCTTAAACTTCTATTCCAGATAAACAAATTTTCTTTTCTGTTAAATAAAGCATTTCGTCTCATTTGATTTTTTCTAAGTTTAAATGTGCCAGTCTTTTCAAGACCCTCACAAAATTTAATAAATTTTGGAATTGCATATTCTGGCAAATTTTCTGTAAATTTCCTTCCAATTTGGTCAATTATAGTCTAAAATAGGTACATATATTTAATATTTTAAATATATTTTTTACATTATCTTCCACAAATTTATTCAAAACTATAGAACACACTCCATGTTTTCCCTCCTTTCCTTCAATTTCAATTCCATATACAGCCAGCTCTTCTATTCCTTTAATTCCTTGAAGTACGTTTTCGACTTCTGTTGTGCTTACATTCTCCCCACAACAACGAAAAGTATCTCCTAGACGGTCCTTTTAATATTTTGAAAAAATATTTTTCAACCTTTAAATTACCTTAAAATGCAAATATCCAAGAGTATCCCAATATATTAGATCCCCACTAGCAAAAGCAGAATCCCCTTCAACCTCCACATTTTTTATAATTTTTTTATCAGTTTCCTGCCTGTCTAAGTACCCTTCAAACCGACGTGTTGGGTTATCTTTTCGTATCATTCCAACAATTTCCCCGGTTTCGCCAGGTTTGCAAATTTGGCAGAGACCGTTTGGCCTTCTCAGATATTCACGTGATATTGGATCTACCTTTTAAATTATTTAAGGAAAACTGAAGAAATAATTTTAATTTAAATTAAGTTAATCATCATTAGAAGATTAGAGATTGGAAGATTATGATGGATATTTTGAGTGGTAAACAGCCTAAAGCCACATTATTCGGGGATGGGCCCTGCTATATTTTAAAACGCGGAAGCGGAAGGCGTATAAAGACTGAACTAATAGAAATCGAAAGCGGAAAGGGTCAATAGGCGTACGAAGAAGATATCCCCTACTATTATTAAACCCTAATTGTGTGTGTATCTTATAATATAATGACATCCGACATTCAATTATAAGTTTTATTATTTAATCCAAAATATTCAAAATACCTTAACAATCCTAATAGACGTTGTTTTCATAAAATATGTATAGATGGGTAAAAACCCAATAATCCCTTCTTTATTGTCTATATTTACACAAGTTGCATTTCCTTCTGTTGCTCCTATTTAAATATTTTAATATTATATTTTAATATAAAATAAATATTATATTTTAATATAAATATAAAATATTTTAATATAAAATTATTTTAATATTAAATATTTTAATATATTTTAATATTACTTTTTGTTTTAAAAATATTACCATATAATTCAGCTATTTTTCTTATTCCAAATCTCTGTGTAAATTCTTCCCAAATTGTTGGACGGAGTCCAAGGCCACAAAACATTCTTATTTTGTGGTTTTTATCCCCTTTAGAATTTTTTGGTTGTGTGATAAGATAACGACAAATTTCTCCGATATAAATAGCTAGTGTACAGTTAAATTTTCTACAATCATTCCAAAAATTAGATGCAGAGAATTTTTGGCGTATTACAATTGTACAGCCTATTAAATTTTAAATGCAATTAAATTTTTGATTTCTTATCCATGAATCGTTTAAAATATTTTTGAACTGCTTATAGCTGCCTTTTCGTTCACTTTTAGTTGATTGTTTTAGTTTTCTTCAAGTTACAGTGAAAAATAAGGGTGATCGTATCATTTTGGAACAGATTGTAATATTGTCGGTTCTAAGAACGAAATTGAAAGGAAGACGAAACGAAATAGAACCTAAACCGAGCCACCGATTCTGTTCCATTCTGATCTCTCCTTTAGGTTGATGGACCTTCGGTCTCGTCTCTATTTAAGTTAAAATTCACCATTAACTATCATCTGTCCAACTCCAGCAATTCCAGCCATTCCATGATACATAGGTAAAGTTATATATAAAATATCATTCGAGTTTATATCAAAAAATATAGGACCGGCTATGCCCATAAAATAGTAACGATAATGTCTAATAATCACAGCTTTGGGTTGTCCTGTTGTACCACTAGTATATAAATATGCAAGAATATCTTTAAAGATTATCATTAAATATTTTTATAATTATTTTTATTAACTACTTTGAAATCCAATCTCCTTTTTTGTAAAGGGCTTTGATTTGTTTTTTAATTCGTTATCATTTATTAAAATAAAGTTGCTCTCATCGAGAATGTTTATATCATTTTGATTATTAATTATAAAAATTTTAATGTCAGAATTTAGTAATCCAGTATTTATTGCATTCCATATTTCTTTAAAATAATTGAAAATTTAATTAAAATATACTTATTTAAAATATTTTTGTAATATATTACCCAGGGTAAATACCACTAAGGTTAGTAATATATTACCCTTTAAATACCACTATACCTATAGGTTAGTAAAATAATTACCCCATAGAGCCCTGTTGTTATACACCTTATTTTTAGGTACAATTTTCATGCCCCCGAGAATATTAATAGTAATTCCCCCGGAAATTTTTTCCTCCACCGGGAATATCTAATATCGGGATCTTCCTGCGATTTATTATTATTTCTAATCATAAATCTAATAAAATTTAATCAACCATTACCTTCAACATGTATTTTTGAAGTTATAATCGCTTTACAATTAACATATTAATAGAATGAGACAGAGAATGTCCTATCAATTGTGTGTTAATCCAGCTAGTAATTACTCCTATTTTGCTTAAACCCAGCCATACAGCTACAAACTCTATACAATTTTCTAACAAAATTCCAACTGTATCCGACGAAGTAAATAAGCAATTATCATCAATTGTTAACTTGAAATTTTAAATTTAGGCTATTTAAATTAATGTTTTAACCTTCTCATTAAAATAATTCCCAAATTTATTAGCCAATTCATTTGATTCTTTAAAAGAAATTTTTCTCCCAGTTTCAGCTTCTATTATACAATCCTTCTCGGGATGTTTATTAACTGTATTTTCAAAGATATTTCCAATAGATTTGTTACATTTCCATTGTTTTTCCATTTGATTTTGCAATATTTTGAGGCGAAAGTAGCCACTAAATATGGATTTTTAAAATTAAATTCAGATTGTTAGCATAAAATATATGTCCTATTACCCCATTGCCATCTTCAGTATTACTTTGGATTATCATCGTTCCCCGCGGGGACGAAGACGCGGTGACGTGGGTTGCGCATCTCCCCTAGGTGCGGCTCTAGAGGAGAGGCTCCCACCGTCCCCGGTGAACCATAGTCCCCGGGGACGGTGGTTGAACCAAAGTTAGTATGCCTTGATTAGATTTAATAAATGAGACCTTATATCTCTCCTCATTGTTATTAAACATATTTTAACAAATTTCGAGGATAACAAAATTAATAAAAATACAATAAATAAAATATTAAATAAATTTAAATTAAAAAATAATGAAAAAGATAATCCCATTAATGATGAAAATATTAAATTCTTTGGATTAATTGAAGTTAATATTTCGTTAAATATTCCTTTAATAAAATAAATTTTCATTTTTGGAGCTAAAATAATTTTCAAAAATAATTATTAAATAAATAATTTATTTATAAATTTTGCTCTATTATTCAATGTTAAATTTTCTTTTTTTTAATTTTTTTAAAATTCTTATCAATACTTTTTTATTTATTAAAAAGATCACCTTATTTTCTAATTTAAAGTAGGGTAGGTCGAGGTTTATTGAAAAAACCAAGACGAGGATCACCGAGGTGGTAAAGCCAAAATCGAGATCGAGGGGCAAATTTTGGCCGAGGTCCGAGGTTCTTAGCGAGGACCGAGACGAGGTTTCGAGACCCGAGTTCAGCAAAATCGAAGTCGAGGTTTGAACATGGGCGAGGACCCCGACTTTTGGGAGGCCTCTACCTCGACCTACTCTAATTTAAATAATAGTGTTATTTAAATTTAAATTATAGGTGCTTGAAATTCTTTTAAATTTTTATTTTTGCCTTTCAATATTTAATTTTAGAAAAATTTTTAAACTTATCTAATTCTAGGTAATCTTCAACTTTTTGTTACTTTTTTAAATTATATCATTGAAGAAATCGCAACAAGGTGCAATTATTTTTAAATAAAAATTTCAAAATTATTTAATGTCTATGCACTTTAAAATTCTTTTTTGTCGGTGCTTTTAAGAAATATTATTTCGAAATTTGTTTTTTATTATGCTTCACGTGAATTCACGTGAAGCTGGTTAAGCTTTATTAATAAGCGGCAAAAGGGCATTTAACTAATTTTTAATTATAATTTTCTTTATTTTAATTCTAAAATCGCTATAATTCTTCAAAAATTAATTTTAGATGTATTGGAAATTTATTTTAATTTATTTAATTTTTTATTTAAATATTTCATTTTCTGCACATATCCCAACTATTCTTGACCATATATCATCTACAAATGCTGGTGAATTTATTCAAAAAATGGAAACTGAATTTAAAAATCCTTTAAACGTCCCAATTGTTTTTCGATTCCGAATTGCTTTTCTTTCATGTACAAGGGAAGAATCTCATACTCTAAGATTTAGTCTCCTGCGTCATATAGTGACTAATGCGCGAACGGCATTAGTTGACAAAAAAGACAATGGACAAATTTTGTACATTATTAACCACTATACGAATTATAAAAAATTAAATGCTAAAAGTCAGCAAGAAAATGAATTAACGGAACTTGGATTGATGGAAACGATTCAAGAGTTATTGAGGCAGTTGGTCCCAATTTCCAAAGAAAACGATTTGCCTTGGGAACAGGCTGAAGATAAAGTTTTCGAATTAATGAGAATAATTAAAGATTTGGAATATGGTGAAAGAAAATTTAGTATCAAAGTCACAAAAAGATTGGATCAATTTTAGTAAAAATAATTTTGTTAATAGAAATTAATGGTAATATTTTCGAAAATATAATAACCAAAGATTTTTGTAAGGCTTGGGAACCAGAGAAACCCAAAACCATTCCTCGTTATTAATTTAACTTAACTTGAAATCCTTCAATCCTTTAAAATTTACAGAAATTGACCGAAAATTTTCAAATAATCTTAGTAATGAAATGAGTTTGGAAGAATATTATAAGAATATTAATATAAATTTTGAAGAATATTATAAAAATATTTTTAAAAACTTGGAAGGATTTATGAGGAGATTAAGTTTTTCAGACTTTACTTTATTAAAACAACCAATAATAAGTGAACTAGAAACTATAAGGAATAAAACTGAGGTTATTTTCTGCTAAGTTTTGATCAACTCCGATCTTATTTTGCATCTATAACTTTGGATGGAGTGCGCCCAAATCCATAAAAACAATTCTTACAAGCATATTTTGTTCAAACCGCCAATAGATTGAGGCAAACACCTAGCCCCAAACAGAAGCCCCAAGCCCCTAGTCACAAACATCTAGCCCCGAACACTCGGATGCATAGCAATGTTGCTGGATCAAATATGGTTTTAAACTGCCCATAATATGAAGATTCCATAAATGTTATTATTAATTTATGATATTAATCTTAGGGATATTTACAATTCGGTTCTTTACCAACAGAATTACGCATGATTCTCTTCTTTTACTTTTTAATATCACATTATGCTGATTTGCTTGATAAGGGAGGTGAAAAACGTATTAAGTATTTTGAAAGTATCAACTTTGGCAATTCAAGTATTTCTGAGGGATTTACCTATATCTACACAGCTGATTGGTTACAAAATGCTTTAATGAAGCCGCTAGAAGAAGAAATTCATAATTATGTGAGATTACATAATATAACCGAAAATCATCACGATATCACCAACATTAGAAAGAAGGAGGGGTTGAGGTATCGCTTAGCCCCTAGAGGGAAGGTGGGATACCTCACATATAAGGTACCTCATATCAAGGCATTATTTTTTAGTTCAAGAAATTACCTAAAAATAAATTTCAAATGTTTATAAGATATAAAATAGAACACTTTTTAACAGATTTTGAGGAACAATCATCAACTCCATTTATTATTTCATATAATAAAAATGAGTATATCTCCATTTACTGACAGTTATATGGACAAATTAATAATATTTAATATATTTCGGTTTGATAGAATTGGAAATCAGTTGGAAGATGAAACGGAAAAATTAACTAAAATTTTATTAAACTCAATAGAAAACTTAATATCCATATCTGAACAAGATAAGATTTGATTAATAGGTTTTAGGTTCAAAATAGGTTTTAGGTTCAAAAAGGCCGAAATAGGTTTTTTAGGTTCGAATAGGTCCAATATAGACTCATTATTTCGACCCAAAACAGTGTTTTTTGTGCATATCTCATCAAAACTAGTTCGCAAAAAAAATAGAGAAAAACCTAAAAAAACTCGCTCTGATAATATCTAATAGACTGATTAATGCGCACTGACTGACTTGTACAGCTGGGAATAGGAATTATTATATGTGAGTAAGATAGGCGGAATAATTATTAAAAGAAGATATTCGGGGATAAGATTTTGTTGTTCTAGAGTAAGAATTATTTAAAGTTTATTACCAGTCCTCATAGAAATAGACTTATCATAGCTGTATTTTAATAATGTTTATTCAACTGCAAATAGCAAATAAGAGCAACATTATGGGCAAAAATATAACCAAAAATTTATAATTATTAAAAGTAAAATAAAATTTAAATTTAAGTCCATCAACTTCCACCTCCCAAACAAATTCAAAATGTCACCAAATAATTGAAATGATTCAAAATAAATTTATCATCCAGGTTTCTATTAAAGTTTCGGGAGGATTCAATTTCACTTCAATAACCAATGAAGCTTTAACTCAATTAAAAGAAACTTGTTCTGCTTCAGAATCAAAAAACCTAACAGCACATATTTTAGAATTTTATAGTTTTATTTATAAGAAATTGGCAGAAAATACAGAAGCAAATGAGTGGATTAAAAAATTTGCAAATTCTGTTGATTTTGAAATTACAATGGCATCCATTTTTGATGATTTAGAATGATGATATTCCAGTTCTTATCGTTTAAAAAGTTAATTTTTTTTCACAATTTAGTTAAAATATTGAATATATTTTTATTCTCTTTTTCTAAACTTTATTGATAAAATTTTAATTTCTGATAAGAAATTAAAAATTCCTAATAATTTCTGATCAGTTATGGTCAGTTAGAGGGTTTATATCATATAAATGGGAGCCCTAATAATGACCCTCAATTTTTTGAAAAAATCTTTCATAATTGCAACTTTTCTGATAAAAATATTTATGAAGTGAAAGTTTGTGTTTACATCAATTACTAATTTGGAGTTCTATTTAAGAATATATACCTAGTTTGTGCTTATAAATACTTTAAGATAAATATTTTCTTATCTTTTTGTAGTTTATTATTAAAAATATTAAGAATGACAACATAATTTAGAATTTAATTGATAATTTATTTATTTATTTCCTTCACAAAGTCTATGTAGTATTTAAATTAAATTTCTTTTCAACTAATTTTTAAACATTATTTTTAAATAAAAATCAGAAAAAAACTTCAAATCTTTTGCGTATCGACTTGCGGTGTGTCCGATATTAACAGAAAGACAGTACAAACTAACAAAGTGTATCAATACAATAGACACTGTATCAATACAATAGAATAAGCGATACTGCGCTGGAGTAGAATACTAGCTTGACTACGGGCTAAGACTGACTAACTGGCGACTAGAATACCACCCACGACTTTATACTAGCAATAAGCACGCCACCCTAACAAAATCCGTAGTGCGAAACTTGCGGACCGACTTTAACGTACCATAGGTTTAGGTTTTTGTTTTTCTAACGTAACTTTTTCCAAGCTTGTACAATCACGATGATTTGATGTCATTCGACTCAGCTCGTCGAGCTCTTTCGAATGAGCTATGTTTTGAAAAATTAGGGGTGTCAACCTATTTTTGGAACGGACTTTACATGTATTTGTTTCACACTGCTACAAAACGCCAATTAATTATTTGGCAACAAAAGGGCCCATTCCATATTTTTCTTTTGCTGCCTATTACACTATTTTCTTTTTTAGTCTTTTTTGAATAAATTCAGAACAAAAATTGACTTTAATATACGTCGTATTAATCGATATTTTTAATTTTTATTAAAATCCAAACTTTATTAAAATTTTAGGGTCAAAATCTGTGATATTATTTTTATTGTTTTTGTTAACTAAACGGGATTATTTCTTTGATATTCTTGCAGCAAATTAAAGATGACATTCACAGAAAATGTTAAAAATGAGGATGAGGTTAGTTTCTAATAAATCTTTTTAGATTAGTTTTCAACTAATTAATTTTTAAGATCCTGATTGCTTAGGTTTTGGCAAACATATACACTTTCAAAAAAATAATTTTAAATATTTTACGATTTTCTAATCCATATTCAAAGGAAAAAACAGTTATAAATTAGATATGGCTATTTTTGCTTGTTGAATTAAACAAATCTAAGGATCCAACTTCAATAACTTGAATCGATAATACAAAATATAATTTAAAATATTTTAATAAGTCAATTGTACTCTGTTATTTACTCATGAACGAATAGAATTTAGATTAAAAAAAGTAAATTTGACTTTTAAAAGCCATGTATGAGGTTACACAAACATTTAAATTTAAGAACTACACTTCTTTACAAAACACTCTTTTTTCTTCAAATTCTGAAAAACACAAAAACAATCATATAAACAACAGAAGAACTTCTTTAATGTTAATTTCCAATTGTTTTTCTTTTTCCGTCGCTGCCTTAATTATTTCGTTGTTAATTGCTTTCTTTTCACTTCAATATTATTTACTTAAAGCTTTGGATCAGTGTTCTTGTGTTAAAGAGGAATTGAATGGGCGTTTGTATAATTCTAGTAGTATTGGGTATCCAAAGGTTTTTTGCTTTTAAATTTTGGATTAAGTTGTAGGGGGTCGATTTTCAAAAATTTCAAAATTCTGTTTTTTTTTGAAAAATTTGCTTCGGCAGATGAGCTACGCTCATGTCTCAATGGGTAATTCTTCTGATGACGTTTCCTTTTTTTGATGATTCCAGTGCCGTGTGGCTCAGCTCGAAGAGCTCTTTCGGATGTATACAATTATTCATAGAAAATGATAAAATAGAACATAAAAAAGGGGGTGTCAATTGAAGAATTACCGCTCCCTGCAATTGTGGGTTGCTTAAAATTGAGTGTTTTTTTAGCTTTAGGTTGCGGCCTACGGAAATTTTTTATTTGCGTGCAGCCATAATGGAACCGAATTATGCTAAAATTAATCTCAATTCTTTACCTTTTAAGCAATTTAACATAACCCAAAAGGGTATACTTTAACAAAGTCCGCAATCCCAAAATCCGCAAAATATTTAAAATTTTCCTTTCTTTCTAATTTTGGTTTTTAAATTATTCCAAATTTAAAGCACCTTCCCGATGGACGTATTCAATATCAAATCGCTGTAGTTTCCGATTTAGACCACGATAGTAAATTTGACGGTAAAAAGAATACCTGGAGAAGTTTTGTGAGGCGTGGGCGTTTGTATTTTCATCCAGAATTGTTGACTGCCCAAATCCAATGGAATGAGGAAGAAAGTGTTGCGCTTTATTCTCAATTGTCTTCTGGGGGGAGAGCTATGGAGTTTGTTTTTTCATTGAATTTTAAAAAGATTAAAGAATCGAAAAAATAGAATACTTATTGATAGTATATCCTGCGAATATATGGGAGGGGTGTGGCAAAACCGAAAAGTATCAAATTGGGATATTTTTCCAATTTTTCTTAAATTTGAAATTTCTTTATGTAATACTTTTAAAACTAAAAGGAGGTTCTGATAAAATTTCAATCCTGACCTCAATAGCGTAGGTAATATCAAAAAAAATTTTCGGTGAACATATAATTATGAAACAGCATAGATTTCCTTTCATAACATTACCCAATTTAATTTTAAAAATTTATTTCAAGGCTCTCTGATTTGGCTGTATTTGATGGAAATTTACTCACCGTAGATGATAGAACTGGTGTTATATATAAGTATGCTCTTGTCTCAATTAATTCGATTTTTAATTAAAATTTAAGAATTGATAATTTCAACACAATGATTCCTTGGGCTTTTTTAAACGACGGGCCTGGTAATACTACAAAAGGATTTAAAGCAGAATGGATGTCTGTAAAAGATGGACATTTATTTGTTGGAGGGCTGGGGAAAGGTTGTTTATTAAGGGTTGTTGCTGACCGGCTAATTTTTGCCTTTGGGGGATCAAATGTCTTTAAAATTCCTCCTTTCAACTTAAGGCAGAAATTAACCGGTCACCATCAATTTCCTTGTCATAATCTTAAATTTTTTCAGAATGGACAACAACTCAAGGAGTATTTCAAAATTACCATCCAATGTGGATTAAGGTAAATAGCATTTAATAAACGGAAAAGTAAAAACTCGCTTTACCTTTTTTCACTTTACATGATTGACATTCTTAATTTTAACCTCCCTTTCGTTGGAATTTTATAATTTTTGAATAAATAAAAAATTAGAACCGAGAACCGCTACAAAATTTTTAACAAAATTAATTTTAAAAAAATTATTTTTCCATAGATTATCAATTTAAATGGAGAAATTGTTCACGCTAACTGGACTGAAAAATATATAAAAATTAGAGAGGCTGTTGGAATTAAATTTCCTGGTTATTTGATACATGGCATGTTTTTTTTGAAATTTTCTTTATCCTGAATTAACTTTTCTGATCTGTCGTGTCCGCACTTGCAGAAAGAATATAAATGAAAATAAATAATCCATCATCGAGTTGGATGGTGGCAAGTCGGTTGTGCTTTCAGTTTGGGCCCTTTCCATGATGGTTCTATTATATCTCCTATCCAATGAATTTTTCCACATCATGACTAATTATTATTCCCTAAAATCAAAATTAGCCCCAGGACCGCTACACAATTAAATTTAAGATTTTAAGAATCAGCCCAATGGTCTGATGTACACAAGAAATGGTTTTTTCTTCCAAGGTGTTTTTAAATGATTTTGGAGTTAAAAATAGTTTTTAGACGTGCTTCGAATGACACTTACTCTGAGGATACAGATGAACATAAAGGGACTAATATGTTGATAATGGCTGATGAAAACTTTACTAATATTGAGGTGGACTATCAAAAATTAAAAAATATATCCAAAAAAATTTTTTTAAAGGCAACGCGTATTGGTTCTATAGGGGATGGTTCTCGTGGATTTTCTGCCTTTCAATTTTTGCCTGGCAGCGACGATCAATTTATTGTTGCACTAAAATCTGAGGAACGCGATGGGAAGGCTGTTGCCTCGTATTTATGTTTTTTCCGTTTATCTGACGGGCAGTTTTTGATAGAGGAACAGAAATTTGATGGTCCTTATAAATTTGAGGGTTTAATTATTTATTGAAGGAATCATGTTTATCTTCTGTTGTATTTATTGTATCATATTTATTCTAGAAACTTTATCCTTTTCTCTTTTCATTCCGTTTTAACACTTCAGTTATTATTTTAAATCTGTCCAAGAATTATATTTTAGTATAAAATATTTTTTCAGAATTTAAGATCGGCTTTTTCGCCCTTTTCGGGTCCGATTCCGGATATCCAAAATTTTCAAATCCGGATGTCCGGGCGTGTAACCACCAACCTTACAATTTTCATGTCAAATTTTAAAAATCTTCAAGGTCAAAATTAGATTTTTGGTCATATTTCACGTCGGTATATAGTCTATCTTCTTTAATTTATATAATCTTTGTACTACATATTAATTTAAAGTCAACTAAATTTATTTTAATCCTTCCCCTCTTAATTTCCCCGTTGCAAAACAAGAATTAAGCTATTATATTTTATTAAATATTTTAACTACATTAAAATTGTTTCGGGTATTTTTTAAATTTTATTATGCTAAACAGATTTGACTAAAATAACATTAAAGTTTAAGCATTCTTCGATTTAGAATTTTCTTATAACCTCCTCAATTTTGCTTTATACATTCGGCTTCAAAATAGTAATTTATTCCACATTCATCTGAGCAATCACAATATGCACATCTCAAATAACCCCAACATTCTTAAAATTTTTAAATTTTAAGAATCTTTAATTTTTAAATTTTAATTAAAATTAATATTTTTCTTTTTTTGAATGTTTTTACCTTTTACGCATTGAGTTGAAGCCGTTTCTCCTGTTGATTCTGAGGACGAGACAAATGACTCTGTTGAGTTAGACTCTGTAGATCCGCTAGTTATTTCTGTTGTTGATGTCACAGAGGATGTTGAAACTGTATCAGATTGTGCTTTTGAAAATCCGATCAGAACGAAAATAATTGAGAAAGGCAGAAGTGACAGCATTTTTGGCGTTTTGTTTTTATAATATTTTTAGTTTTATAAATATATCAAATAATGATTTAAAATTCCCCGAATTTTAATCTACTTATAAAGAAACTTAAAAAGGAGGATGGACGAAACACTATAAAAAAAGTCAAAATTTAAAAATTTATTTACTCATGTATGTAGATAATAAAAATAAGACCCATGAATATTTTATTAGGATTTGTGTTATAAAAAATAAAAATAAATTACGTACCTCAAACTATAAAAAATAAAATATTATTTTTCGAAAATATTTTTTTTTTTTGAATGCCAAACTACAAGTTAAAATGCCCAAAAATTTTTTTGATTGGAGTAAAGCCAAAAATTTATTCAAATTTTGTGTTACACATGAATTTCATTCATTTAGTTATGTAAATATTGGGCATCTTAATAATATTTTTTAAATTTTATTTCGAAAAAATTTATTAATGTTTTTAAAATAAATTCTGACAATAATTTAATTTAAAAAAATTTAACTTTGGATAGAGATTAAATTTAAAAATTTCTGGTTTAATAAAAAATATCATTTTGGCGGCAAATTGATATTTCGGCTTTGAGGCAGATATCTTATCTAGAAAATTGTTTAAAAAATTAATTTTGGAAATTTTAAACAAATCAACCTTCAAATTAGGTTCAACATCCTCGGGGATAAAGAAAGCAGTGTTTTGGTGTGTCCATTCAATTGGGGTGTTTTTTAAACGTTTGTCAACAAATTGGGGCAAATTTTTGTTTTCTCCTTTATTGGGAGGTGTTTTGAAAGGGATATCATCTCGAATCTGAAGAGAAATATTTTTTGAAATGTTAGCTTGGAATTTTCTAACCTCTGCATGATACTGTACCAGGCCTGGATTGTCTTTATAACGGTCACATGTATGTCGGACTAGGCCATTATATCCAATCTCCCCAATTTTGAGAAGTGTCCATTGCCCCGTCTCGTTTTGGAAATAACATCCTTTTGATTTAAATTTCAAAATTTATAGGATGCTTCAGCCTACCAGTAACCCAACGGCCAGTTTCTAGACATAGCCATTGAAAACTTTCTTCCCGGAATTTTTCGCCAACATGTTTATGATTGTCTTCGTCGATAATGCAACGAGGCTCTTTTTAAATAATGTTAGATCTTTGTAATTATAAATTTTGATTGGCAACATGGGTAGGTCACCTCCGATTCCAGACCCCTTATGTGAGGTGACCCTCATTGTTAGATACAATTTTTGAGCCCTAAATGGAACCCTAGAAGGTAAATAAAAGTGAAGTTTTAAGGTTGCTGATTCGTTTTAAGAGATAATCAACCAAACCTACTTTGAAATTTCCTCGAATCCTTTCTAACGCCCTTCTCAATTCTCTTTTAAAAATAAAATTCCTAACCCAATTCAAGCTTTATCCTAATCGCATTAATTTCACACGCTGCCCAGAACCCGTCAATGCTCTCATTCCTTCCAACAGACAAGGATTTAAACAATGTTTTTCCAGAACTTATATCACCGGGCAGTTGGCAGCCAACAAAATTTGCGTCCGAACTGCAGATAATTTAATTTTAAAAAATCCTTGGCATACTCTCATTTTTAAATTTATTGCCTGTCAGTTCCTGTGCATCGGTAAACCCAAGTCCCTTCATCGGTCCATTCTTCACCTTGTTTCCTGCAAGCGCCGTACCAATCTCGGCAGTCACAATTACCTTGAAATAATTTTCAAAAATTGAAAATTGCTATTTATAGATTGCTATTTATATTGCCATATATAGATATTGCTACTTATAATTGCTATATAAAATTGCTATTTATAAAGATTGTGTATGGAAGAGAAATATCTAGCTGGCTAGCATTTAAAACGCTCACTAGGCTGGGGTTTAAGATCTATTAAAAGAGAAGATGAAAGCAGCGTCCCGGTAGCTCAGTTGGTAGAGAACCTGTACGTGGTGAGCGAAAGCGCCTTACTATTGAAAATTTTCATTCTTAGAATTAGGGTGTAGGGATACTGGAATTATAATAGTAATCAAGTAAAGCGGGGGAACCGCAGCAACGTTATCATCCTAAATAATGTTAACACCTGCTATCCCCACACCTGCTATCCTATCCTAGCTTTAGTTTAATAAGCTTACTTGGAAGTATTTCTTTTAGACAAATTTTTTGAGCTTGCAAGATTATCATTAAAATAATTAAAATCATATTTAAAAATTATTCAACAAAAAAATATTTTTTATTGTCAATAATATGTTGATATTTATGTTAATAATAGCCTTCTATATTTTACAACAAGTTTATAAAATAAAAGAAACTTTTTTTATCCAATATTATAAAGAGAAAGTGATTATTATTGAATTAATCAGCGTATACTTTTTATTTATTTAAGCTATTATTTTAGCTTTTTTTTGGAGGAAATACTTGTTTATTTATTTAATATTTAATTAAAAAAAGGTTGTGATATTACAAAAAATATTTTAAAAATAAATTAAAGATAATACATAGAATCACATTGTGAAATACACAAACATGGCCGAACTTTTTTGTCTTTTGGATGGATCTTTTGGATCAAAAAATTCTCATAAATTATAGATATAAAATACCAAAAATCATTAAAATCTGTCAACTTTGTAAAAAGCTATTAATTTTTCAGATAGTGCTTCTTAGTTGAAACTAGAGACCGGCAAAATCGCAGTTCCGGGATCCCGAGTCGGAATTTTTTTTTCTTAACGATGTAGGGACGGGATCCCATCCCGCGCCGGTCTCTAGTAGAAACACCCTGTATGTCTCACTTTGGGGCATTATTGAGTATCATTTTAACACTTACTTGTCCCGATTAGCAGCCAAATTTAAAAATAAAGCTAAAATTACATGGGCTAATCCCATGACGTTAAATTAAAGTAACTTAATTTTTTTAAATTAAATTTTCACACCTATCAATTATTTAAAGTAAATTTAATTTGTATTATTCAATTCAATTCCAATTGACTATTCCGCCCTTACTTTTCAAATAAACAAATTTACAGGTGTAAAATTATAAATTATAAAACTCAATTTGTTTTACTTTTTCACAAATATTGACAATTAAAGCTGGCATTTTAATAAAATTGTTACCTTTAAAACTTTTATTTTTTCCATTGTCGACAAAATTGTGTGTTATTGTAACATCTTTAAATATTTTAATAAAGCAAAAATTATATAATTTTTTGTCGTATGATTTGTGTATTTTATTCATTTATTAAGATTCTTTTTTAATTTAGGGATTACTTTTAGAAATAATAGGTATTTTAAAATTTATTAAACCCAACATTGGCTGGATGTTGTCACAGACA
The DNA here is from genome assembly GCA_036172955.1 of Meloidogyne arenaria. NCBI lineage: Eukaryota > Metazoa > Nematoda > Chromadorea > Rhabditida > Meloidogynidae > Meloidogyne > Meloidogyne arenaria. Next base: position 24,394 of record JARQAB010000177.1, read on the forward strand.
GTTTTTGGTCCCCTTTCCATGATCTCGGTTTGTTTGGGCCCTGTGACTGATCTTGGTTGGGGTCTTTTGACTGAACATAGCTTTACAAGATCACACCCCTTTTCTTGTTACTTCGGCTCAATTCAGTTCCCATGGCTATCGAGTTTCTGATCTAGAGTTAACTGTATAGTAATTTAAATCGTTCCGAAATTTAAATTAAGTATTCATTTTAAGAATAATTAAAATTAAAATTCATAAATGTCCACAAATTTAACTACAACAACAACTCAACAACCACAAGAACCTCCACAGATATTTATTAATATTGCCTATATTTTGAGTATTTTAGAATTAATTATCCATCCATTTATTTTGTCCATATCTCTATTTAATTTATTAATTCTCATTAAAAATAATATTTTACATCAAAATTTACGTGTCTTGTTAATCGGGCAGAGCCTAACCATTATTTTATTTGAAATACAAAGAGAAATACTTGTTTCACAAAAAATAGTTTCTGGGGATATTTTCAATCCTGGATTTATAACTTTACAGGTAATTATTAAATTAATCAGTAGGGAAGAGGAGATCAAGCTTAAGCGATCAAGAGATCAAGGAGATCAATTGGGTTAAGATTTATAAGAAAGATACGGAAGATTTATGAGAAAGATACGTTAGCCCTGTCGGTAGAACAATAACTACAGATCGCTTTTTTAACTTAGTGTATGACAACAAATGTACTATATTTACTCTATTTGCATGCCATTCTCTAATAGAATGCCACCTTTGAAGGTCCCTTCATCAGTCCATTCTTCACCTTGTTTCCTGCAAGCGCCGTACCAGTCCCGGCAGTCACAATTACCTTGGAAAAATTTTTAAAAAATTGAAAATTGCTATTTATAGATTGCTATTGATATTGCTATATATAGATATTGCTATTTATAATTACTATATAATATTGCTATATAAAATTGCTATTTATAGAGATTGTGTATGTAAGAGAAAGATCCAGCTGGCTAGCATTTAAAACGCTCACTAGGTGGGGGTTTAAGATCTATTAAAAAAGAGAGGTATAAGCAGCGTTCCGGTAGCTCAGTTGGTAGAGCGCCTGTACGTGGTGAGCGTTATCATCCTGAATAATGTTAAAGGCGAGATTAATTTTACACAAGTAGGAAGACACCTCATCCCTGCTATCCTATCCTAACCTTAATTATATACCGTATTTGCTAAAATAATTACCCAGGGTAATTATTGTTTCAACCTCTCGCTGGAGGGGGTAATTACTTGAGAGAGGGGCATTATTTCAACATTTACGGTAAGCTTACTTGGAAGTATTTCTTTTAGACAAATTTTTTGAGCTTGCAAAATTATCATTAAAATAATTAAAATCATATTTAAAAATTATTAAACAAAAAAATATTTTTTGTTATCAATAATATGTTGATATTTATGTTAATAATATCCTTCTATATTTTACAACAAGTTTATAAAATAAAAGAAACTTTTTTTATCCAATATTATAAAGCGAAAGTAATTATGTATTATTGAATTAATCAGCGGAAACTTTTTTATTTATTTAAGCTATTATTTTAGCTTTTTTGGAAGAAATACTTGTTTATTTATTTAATATTTAAAAAAAGTTGTGATGTTACAAAAAATATTTTAAAAATAAATTAAAGATAATACATCGAATCTCACTGTAAAATACACAAAGGGACTGAACTTTTTTATCTTTTTGTAAAGAGATGTGTCTCACTTTGGGAATATTATTGAGTTATCATTTAGACACTTTCCTTGTCCCGATTCTCAGCTAAATTGAAAAATAAAGTTTTATATTGTTGTGCGGTTATTCTATATTGTAGTATTTCCTTCGTGATAAGGTACTTCTTCCATATCTTTTATCAGAATAGAGCTATACTCAGCCGGTGTTGTGGATACCGGACCGTCGGAGAAAAAGTTGCGGTGATTATGGGATGTAAACTACACAAGTCCCGTCTATTCCATTCTGTTGGTATCGGACTGCCCGCAAAACCATCATGGCTAAGATTACATGGGCTAATTCCATGACGTCTTAAATTAAATTAAATTAAAATTTTTCTCAATTGAATTTTCCACCCCTATGCCTTATATAAAGTTATAATTTAATTTTTATTATTTAATTCAATTTAATTGACTATTCCGCCCTTTATTTTCAAATAAACAAATTTACAGGTGTAAAATTATAAATTATAAACCTCTATTTGTTTTACTTTGTCTCTCAACAAATATTAACAATTAAAGCTGATATTTTATTAAAATTGCCACCTTTAATACTTTTATTTTTTCAACTGTCGACAAAATTGTGTGTTACTATAACATCTTTAAACATTTAGATAAAACATAAATTATTAGAATTTTCACGTTAAAGTTTATATATTTTATTCATTTTATTAAGATCTTTTTTAAATTAGGGATTACTTTTGAAAAAGTAACTTTTTTTAATCATTGAGTTGGATGGCGACATATAAGTTTTCACTTGGATCTGGTCCCCTTTCCATAATCTCGATTAGATAGGATCCTGTGACTGATCTCTCTCCTAATTACTTCGGCTCAATTCGGTTCCCATGGCTTTCGAGAGTCTAAACTAGAATTAAATGTATAGTAATTTAAATCATTCCGAAATTTAACTAAAGCATGCAATTTAATTAAAATTTAATTTCATAAATGTCCACAAATTTAACAACAACAACAACTCAACAACCACAAGAACCTCCACAAATATTTATTAATATTGCCTATGTTTTGAGTATTTTAGAATTAATTATCCATCCCTTTATTTTGTCCATATCTCTATTTAATTTATTAATTCTCATTAAAAATAATATTTTACATCGAAATTTACGAGTTTTGTTAATTGGGCAAAGCTTAACCATTATTTTATTACAAATACAAAGGGAAATACTTGTTTCACAAAAAATAGTCTCTGGGGACATTTTCAATCCTGGATTTATAACTTTACAGGTAATTGATTAAATTAATCGGTAGGGAAGAGGAGCTCAGCTGGTAGTGGTTAAGATTTATAAAAAAAGAAAGCTGAGTATCGCGCAGTCAGCCCAGTCGGTAGACCTCGATGTAAGAGTTACAGCTTTCCTACCTAAATTATTCAAAAATATTAGGTCTACAGAAAGTTATGGTAAGTAAATACTCCAAACCTTGTCACCCTGTTTGGGGTTACAAAAAAGTGACTAAAGTTGGCTGAGAAATTTTTAAAATTAAATAGATGATTGCCGTATTCACAATTAATTGTACGGCGCTTCTTGGACACGCTCTTTTTCTTGAGCGTTTAATTGCTTTTTTATTTTTTAAAATTTATGAAAAACAAAATAAGCCGTATTATGGAATTATTGCTAATATTTTAATTGTAAGTTGAAAAATTTTTTTAGAATTACTAAAACTAAAAAGTATTTTCAGTTTGTTTATTCTATTCTCTGTGGATTTACAATGTCAAAGTCTTGGGACCTTACCCCGTTGAGTATTTTGCAACTGTTTTTTGGCATATTAGCAAATTTTACGGAAATTTTGGTTTAAATTTTATATTAAATTTAAAAAAATATTTTTGTAGATTATCTGCTTTATTGGAGGATACAGTATGAAAAAATACAAAAATACATTAATAAAATCGGGAACAAATTACTCATTAAACGAAAAATCTCAGGTAAATCTTTAATTCTGTCAACTTTAATCTAATGACAAACTAAAAAAAAATTTTTTAGTTATCAGAAAATATTCGAACAAGTAAACAACTCTTCCCAGTTTTTATTTGTCATTTTATTCGCAATCTTAGTATTCCAATTGCACCGATAGAGATATACTTAAAGATACCTTCATATATAATTAGTATAACATTTATTTTGGTTTCTATTTTGGGATCTTCCGTTAATGGAATAATTGAATTTATTATTATTACGTAAGTTTATAATTTAATTTATTTTCAGGTCTAGTGTCGAAAAAAACTAGATATAGTCTGTTTCATACTTGTAGATTTAGAAAATATTCGGTTTTATCTCGTGAGCAGACCTTACGTACTACGGCCGTATTTTTTGGTATTTATCGGTTTTCAGTATCAGTAGACGGTACGGTACGAAATTCCGATTACTAGATTATCTATGCTATTGAGGTGCACTTCGATTCAAATTCTTATCAGAAACTCCTTTTAGTTTTAAAAATATTACATAAAACAGTTCCAACTTTGCGAAAAAATTGAAATTAAATTTCATTTAGAATAAAATCCATAATATTTATAATTATTTTATAGACATCATCCATCATTGAAAAAAAACTTTATTAAAATTATCCAATTATTAAAGTTTATAAAACCTAATAGAGTTGATGTACTTAAAGAAAATGATCTTATAACAATAAATGGCAACCCTTTATTAAATTCTAATGAATTTGAAAAACATTTTTCCATGTTAAACGAAGCTTGGAATTAATTTAGATAAATATTTTAAAATTTTGAATAAAATTTTTTCTAAATTTTTCTTATTTTATTTGCTGCGCCGATGGAAAATTTTTGTAAATTTAGGAAGGCCAACAAGCCAGATTTCACACAATAGATTAACATTATTCAAACATTCGTGTACTTATAATTCATGTTGAAGACCCTTAAACTCCATTATCGGTTTAACCACAAATTCCTCAACATTAATTTTATTTTAATTTTAGCTATAATATAATTAAAATAATCCTATCCAAAAAATATAACGTGTTTTTAATTATTCTTCCTCATTTTTTAGAAGCTGTCAGCGTTAAAACTCCTTTATTCGAAAGATGGCTCTTAAGTGTATCAGGCACAACATCATTCGGTAAACGATAAGAACGGTGAATTTCTCTCTTAACACTTCCGTGTTCATCTAAAAAATGATTCTTAACCTTCTAAACATTAAAATTATTTGATTACCCTTTCGTGGCTCATGAAGACAATGAATTAGCACATCTTGCCCTGCTACCTTTACCTTAAATAAAATTTTTAATAATTTTTGAATGTGCTGCAGGAAATTTCTTTTTGATTGGAGATGATTACCTCAATTTCATGAGGCAAAAAGAATTGAACATCTAGGCCAACTTCAAACTTTTCTTTTGTATTGTGTACTTTGACTACCCCATCTGTATGTTGAAGTGGCCCTGAAGGGTTTCAAAATAAAATTTTTAAATTTATTCAAGTCCCTTACAATCCCATTGAGCAGCAGAATCATGTTCCACAGCAATGCTTCCACTTGGAGGAGCAGCACTCATTGTGTGGAATGGAAGAGTTGCAAACTTCAATGATGGGAGATCATTGATTTTCAAGGAAAATGGCATTTAATTTATGGGCAAGCGAGGGAAGGTGAGAGAAGTGGCAAAGGCAAAAAAATTATGGGGTAAATTAAAATCCGGAAATTTTCTAAGGGGGATTTCAGTCGATTTTGCAAGATTATATGAAAATCCTAAAGGCATATAACTCTGTTTCATACAGTTTAGAACCTCGCGCATACATATATTCACTCCTTTTAACTAACCTAATATGAATAAATGAAGAAATAAAAATTAGACCTTTAAAGACTTATTGTTAGATTGTGTTTCACAGAAAAAGAGGGAATATTGGGCTGTAATTGATAAATAATGAGGGAAGGTTAAGCTATAATCTATCTTAAATCTCAATAATAAAATGTATTTTAGAACTTAACGGCTTTAAAACTGTAAAATACTTAAAACAGTTATTATTAGCCAAACAGTAACGATAAAAAGTGATCGATCCTCAGCAAAAAAAAGAAAAAGATCTTATTTTTGTCTCATTTTACCTGAACAAACAAAAATTGTTATGCGCAAACTAACCGTTGTTTTTCTATATTTTTTGTAAGTTTGAGCATTTTTAATGCAAAATTAAATATTTGTATTAAATGTGAAAAGAAATGGAATTGTCTAATTGAAATTTTATACAGGTCGAAAAAAAGTTGAAAATTTGGGAAAGTATAAAAGCCTTTGTTTTTATTCACTCTTGCTTAGTTTACTTACAATTTAACGTCTTCATTGAATTTAAAATGTTTCACGTGACTTCAAACATGTTAAAAACAGAACGCCAAAGAGAAATTTGACACTTATTTAATGTACGGTCTCACTAATTTTCTAATATTGAACTACAAAAATTACCTCTGAAACTATACAAATTTGTCCACAGATTTTATGATCATCTATGGTTTCTTTCTTTTATTTACTTTATATGTATTTTTCAATTATAGACAAGTATTCATTATTCAAAGTTCGATTATGTCATGGATTTTGTTCAATCTTCCAAATTAAAAATTGTTACGATCCTGAGGTCATCCTTTATTTTGTGCAGAAAGAAAGATGAAATTTTGATTGAAAAAGACAACTGACTTAGAAAAATAATAAGAGAATTAGAAAATATTATTTTCAATTGTCTTCAATTATATCAATAGCTGCTTTTATTTTTCCTTTCATATTTGCACTGAAATATTTTATTGTTGTTTTTTGTCTGCATCTTTATTAAATAAATGAAAATAAAATTAGCTCACTGCTTAATACTTTAAATTACTCAATAAATATCCCCAAGTCGCTATTTTTTAAACACTCAAAAAATTTTTTTATTTGAACGAGGAGATACTCAATTATTTTTTACAAAAAATTAAATTATTACTCCATTAAACTAGACATTTGTTTAAAAATGGCAATGGTATCGCGTCGTCGCGATACTTTCTTCATTAACCCTCCAATGGAAAAACCAAAGAGGAATGCTAATATAAAACCTTCCCATCAACAACCTCCTCCTCCTTTGCAATCAACGACGGCTGAAAGTTTTGACATGGTAAAATTAGAATTTATGAGCTAACTACTATTAGGATTCTTCAAAAAAATTTTTAGGATGAGAGTAGTGATGGGGAAACCGCAGCGGTTACAGAGCCAGTTGGCGGAATTGAAGTTTTACAAATCCCAGCCCAGAATTCTTATGATATGGAAGCATCCTTGACAAAATCTGAGAAAATGTTTAAAGTAATCTAGGCTACATTAAAAGGTCTATAAAATATAATTTAGTATATCAGATTTATTGGCCCACATGTTGGTCTAGTTTTATTGTTGGTTGTTTACCTACTTATTGGGGCTACTATTTTTGTAATAAATTAATATTATATCCCCCAATAAATTTTTAAAAATTTCCAGCATTATTTGGAAGCTTCAAACGAAGTGCTGGTAAATTAAAAAAAAAATTTTTTTATTTCTTTAAAATATACAAGACAAGGGATAAAGAAATGCGTGAATTGCTAGCTTTGAGGGACCATTTTCATGATACAATTTGGAATTTAACACAATCCGATGAGAGTGTTATTTCACAAGACTCGTTTTATGGAATTGGAAGGGAATATTTTGATAAGGTTATTGTAATTTGAGAGAAGTTGGGAAATGAAAAATACATTTTTGAATTTTCTAGCTGGTCCTTCGAACATTTGAAGCTTGTCGAAATCAATTTACAAACGAACGTCATTTATTAAACAAAACAAGGGAAACTACAGAATTGTTATGGACATATACTAACAGTCTTTTCTTTGCAACTACTGTTATAACTACAATCGGTTACCTTATTTTTTCAATTTACTCCCCTCTTTACTTATAGTTACTCCCCTTACTCCCCTTTTTCAACGAAGGAATGAAATAATAATTACATAGACCCTCGGGGCTAAAATATTGTACCGTATTCTTGGGGGTATCTTAAATAGAAATTACTTGGTAGATAGTACCTCCAACCTATGGCAATCAAAAACTGGCCTAAACTAACGATAATCTACTTAATTTAAAGGTTATGGCAATCTCGTTCCAATGACACGCCTTGGCAGAATTGCCTGTATTTGTTTTGCATTGTTTGGCATTCCCCTTTTGTTAGTCACAATTGCAGACATTGGAAAATTTCTTTCAGATTTTCTCAATTTTCTTTATAAGACATATCATGCTTTTAAACTTAAGGTTCATTTAATGGGTTCAGATTTCAAAAATTATTTTAGGTCCGTAAACAATCGAGGCGATTGTCCCGTTATCGGACAACGTCAAACTCCACAATAGGGGATTTAAGAAGTGAAGGTTCAACATCTAAAGCAGGCAGTTTAAATTTGAATGAATTGAGTGGAAGCGAAATGGAAGACCAAAATATGGAGGGGAGGGAATTACGTATTCCCGTTGTGATGGTTCTGTTTGTTCTTTTGTGTTATTGTGGAATTGGGGGTTTACTGTTTTGCAAATGGGAAGGATGGTCTTACTTTGAGGGTTTCTACTTTTGTTTTATTACAATGGCAACAGTCGGTTGGTCCGTTAATAATTTTATTTTTGGAAGGAAAGGAAGATTTGAGAGGATTAGGCGAGGATTTCAAGACCCTCAGTAATTTGCGGATCTAAGACCTATCTTAATTCTCCCTGCATCGCTCCTTCATTAAATAAATGTTGAACGAATGCCTAGTAGTAACTGAAAGTTTTTGGATGTTCCTCCTTAACTGTCCGGGTGTCCAAGTTTTAATCCTCAAACAAGCACTAAGCTTTTCGTTAACTCAACATAAACTTTATTTACTAAAAAAACATTTTTATTAAAGGATTTGGAGATATTGTTCCAACACAATCTTCCACTTATATCATTTTAGCTTACATAATATTTGGTTTATCATTGTAATTTTTAATTTTTTATCATTCAAAATTAATTTAAAAAAGAGCAACAATGTGTATTGACTTGGCCGGCACAGAATATATTAGAAAAATTCATTATCTCGGCTCGAAAATGGAAGATGCCAAGGGTACTGTGATTACTGGACTTAGGGCCGGAGAATATATTCTTAAACATAGAGGTTGCTTTTGGATGCTTTTTAGCTCCAATTTAAAAATTTAATTAAAAAGGCATAGAAGTAATAAGAACAGCTAGCGGCAAATTAATACAAGTTGGTGGGGCAATGCTTAGCCTTAAACAAGCTAGAGAGCTGGGTGTTAGTTATGTTCTATCAGAACTGGACTTGGACAGTAAAAATTCAAAAAATAAATTGTATGATCCTCCTAGTGCTGCTGTACAGAGATTATTAAAAGGAAAAAATATTAAGGTAAAGTTCAAAGGAGTTCTTATGCAAATGAAGGGCTGTTTTGCATATATTTTGGTTTATGTTGTGTCCTAGGATCCGTTCCAACTTAAATTCTAACAGAATAACATAATCTTTATCACGAGTAAATACAAGAACAATAGGTAGGAATAGAAGGTGACAATAGGCAGGAATAAGAAGAACTTGTGGCGACGGTTGGCCCGACCAAGAGTGACCGACAATGTTGCTTTTACGCTAGCCCCCATACAAAACGGTGCTCTGTAGTCTCGTCAGAGGTTTTTTTCGTCAGAATCAGTTAGGATATTTTCGTCAGAATCAGTTTAGACAGAGGCCTTTTTCGTCAGATAACAGTTTCGTCAAAGGGTTGTTTCGTCAGAGATAAGTTTCGTCAGAAGTCCTTTTCGTCAGTAAGGCTCCCTTTTTAAAAACTTAATTAAATAGCGGTATTGTCACTTATACTAGGTTAATTGTTTCTGGAACGATTTGGGCAAATGAGGTGTTACTTTTTTTTTACAAAACACCCTTCCATCTACACAATTGCCTATCAAAATTTAAATAAAAATCATATAATACTTCAAATTTAAAGATTATGCCAAATGAAATTAATGAAGACGACGGGGTAATATTACAAAACAGTAGTTATGGGAAACCTTTTTTGTTATTACAAGCTAGTCCAAATGCCATTCATCGGTTTTTATAAATCAAAAATTAATTTTTAATCTTTTTTTAAGTTATATGGTCCCAGCAGACAGAACACAAAATAATTCTTATGCATTACTTGTTCCTTTTAATTTGAAGGAATCTAATATCTGAATTTTAATAAATTTTGTATTTTTAAATAAAGATTTTTTATATCTTTTATCAAAATTTGAGTATTAATATATGTGCTACGGAAAATTTTATTGAATGTGAGATGGAATAGAAATCATGGAACGAGACCCGCGCAAAGCACATCCTGCTGCTACATATTATCCAAACGTTATTTTTATTCATTTATATTCTTTCTGCAACTACGGACACAACATAAATTATTTTAAAAAATATTTGAAAACAAGATTCTATTTTTAAACTATTTTTAATAATAAAATACTACAAGTTTCGAACAAATAAGATTAGAATTTAATCAAAAATTGACTTTTTAATCGAAATAATTCCAAGTTACTTCCAATTTCTTTCTTAAAATTTTGTTTTTTAATACCTAAAATTTTTACCCTCAGAAAAGAACACAATAAGCAACGGCTGACATATCCGCATATAAAATTTTTTCATCAAATTCTGCCAACATAGCAAAAAGTGTTTCTTTCAAAACCAACTTGTGTTGAGAATAAAACAAAAAATTTGTTATTTTACTTAAAAATTCCAGGAAAATTTTAGCTTTACCTTTCATTTTTTCGTTATTATTTTTTAAATCATAAATATATTTATTTAACATTCCCGCAAATTTTGGTCGACAATTCCAGTTAAAACTTTCTAACGCTCCCAATGGCTTAAATTTATCAACATAATTCGCCTTCTCTATTTCCTTTTTAAATTCAATTAGGCATTTGATGGAGTCATTAAATAATTCAGCCATCTAAATTTTAAATTTATTCAAAAGCTTGATTGTTGGAGACCGTAAAGACGTTACATCTACATGACATTATGTCTACACGACATTACGTCTACATAACATTATGACTACATGACATTACATCTACACGACATTATGTCTACTCGACATTATGTCTACACGACATCTATCAATAACCACTTTAAAAATTTTGTATAAATTTAAAACTTGCCTTATATTCAACAGAATCTGTCGCTACATTTTTATTAAACCCCAGCGTTTCAAGCAAACACTCGATACCTTTTTCAATATTTTTTGGCTTTACTATTTTCAAAAAATTTTCAATATTTTCCAATAATGCTTTAAACTTTCCTTCATTTTTGTAATCCTCAAGTAGAGGTTTTGTTAATTGTTCTCTAACATCTTCTGATAAATTTTTAATAAACAATTCTTGTTCTTTCTTTGAATGATTTTTTAACATGGTTTCATTAACTAAACTAATTATTCTTTCTGCAAAATAAATTAAACCAGGATGATTGTTCCCATGAAGGATGTCGTTTATAGCTGGATTTGGGAACTGAAAAATTAAAACATTACTTATGGAAACTAGGTATATTATATGAGTTTCTATATAAGCTCCGACGGAGATGACGAAAGTGTCTGAAATCGGAAATGGCTCAGAATCGGAACTCGGAAATCAGCCTAAATTTTCGGAAATCGGAAGTGTTGTGTTGTATTATTGGATTGGGGGGGGGGGATATAGAGGGAGGCAAATTTGAAGGGATAAAAGAGATATTGTGGGGTTATTGAAAGTGATATCAAATAATTTTCTATTAATATTTGTTCCAATTTTTTAATAAGAATAATTCAATAAATTTAATAACCTTAATATTCCTATAAGCTACCAACTTCCCCAAACTTTTTTCAAGATTATTTTTTTCAAAAATTGCCTCCAAATTATTTTTAATTTCACTCCATTTCGATTGTTCAAGTTCTCTTTTGAATAAATATAAACCATTAATAATACTTTTAATAAAATCTGACTTAGATATTTCCCCATCAATTTGGGTAGAATTTAACAAAACAAAAAATAAAATTGGGAAAATTAATTTTAAAAGCATTTTTATCAATTTTAAAAAAGAAAATAAATAATAAATTAATTTAAAATAAATATTATGTCTAATAAATAAGGGCATTGAATAAAAAAAGCATTAAAGCATTGCGAAATCTAACTGCCGAGTTAAATTTTTATTAAAGACAGTGTTTAGAAGGAGAAAAAGAGAAATAAATATCAATGATAAAATAGACGTATAATTAAAAATACACACATAATCAACCTTGAAGATCGAAAGTTTAAAAAAACAATTAGGTATTGTAAAGCATAAAGCTATTTAATTCCTAAGGCTACATCAGTCCGGTCTGCTGAAGATGCTGGTTCGCTCCCAGCCGCCGAATAACCTTTTAAGCTAGCTGAAGGAGAGAAATATGTAGCTATTGTCCAGCTCTGCTTTACTGTAAATTTTTCTTATAAATGCCAGGTTTCCTATGTATTTGTTCACAAACCAAATACTGATCAAAGGGTTCTAGACATTATAAGTGCTATACGTGTATGCTCAAATAATTACGCTGGCTAGTTTTTGTTTCAGCTTCTCTAAAGGTGATAATTAATTGAGGCAATTACTCGAGTTTTGAAATTTAAACGTGAAGTACAGGGTGGGGCAAAAGTTCGGCGACAAATGTTTTTAATAAAATCTTTGGTAAAAAAATTTATTTAACATAAAAAAATGATAAAATATAATCAATAGGATATAATAATCATTTATTTAAAGTAATTGCTCAAAAGGACCGCCCTTGACTGAAATACACGCATGCAAACGCCTACGGATGCTACTCACAATGGTCGCGCATTGTTCATCGGTTATTTCGTTCCAGCCCGCTCCAAAACAATTTTCAGTTCCTCCGATGTGGCGTATCGGATTCGGCACACTTTTTGCTCCAGAAATGCCCAAATAGAATAATTCACTGATTTAAATCCGGCGAGTTTGAAGGCCAGATTTCTTACTCCCAAAAACCAGGAAACAGCTCCCCACAGAGCTGGATTGTCGTTTTGGCTCCATGCGAGGGTGCTCAATCCTGCTGAAGCGAGAATTGGTTTTCTCCGTAAAGCTATAATGGCCATGGATGCTCAATCCTCCTCAGAATGTCATTTTTAGACTTGCATAAATTTTTACATTTCACCACTCTGTTATGGCGACCAGGCGTTTAATGCTTCGACAGTTCTGAAGCTTCTGATGCTTCATTCGATAGATAAGGAAATATGCGCGGCTGATCTTTTAGCCCCGATGTCTAAGCTTCACTATGACAATTCTTAGGAGGCTCCTCGAGCTCATTCCGAGATCTGAGGCCGTTTTTCACATCGATTGTTCAGAAAAACGGCGAATTCGGAATCTGACCACGTTGATGTTTTCAGGCGTAACTGCGGTTACCGGCGGGCCACTACTAGGGCGGTCCTGAGTATTTCCAAGCTCATGATATCGTTTTATTGCTTTGGAAACCAACATACGACAGATATCGAGCCGTCTAGCGATGTCAAATTTTCGAACATTTTTAAAATACAAAGAAATAATAGAAGCACGATTTTTTAAAAGTCTGTAAAATTTTTACTTTATGAGATAGAAAAAAATTTTCAAGATAAAATTTGTAGAGCACGAATCATAGAATATGGGAAAAATAAACAAAAAGCAAAATTTAAAATAAAATTTTAAGAAAGGACAAAATAAAATTTGTCGCCGAACTTTTGCCCCACCCTGTATAGGGCATTTGGACGAGTGTATTTAATTATTAGTTCAACCTTTCGATAGAGGAGGTAATTAATTGAGATCACCCCTTATTTGAGAGGGAGGGTATTATTCGAGCATATAGGTAGATTTAAATCTTTTACTTAAATTCAAACTTATTTTCAAATGATTCCTGAGTTTATCAGCTATACCTAAACATATGCCTAGCAAAACAAATTAGGCAAAAAATTTGTGTTAATATGCAAAAAATATTGAGGGGTGAGAGGTAGAAATTTTCAAATTGAGTCAAGTCTTCTTCTAACAATAAACTTATTTGGAGGTTTTTATTATTTACTTCTACTTCTTTAATTTTTGAACGATTTGCTATTAATTTCCACCAGGCAAAACGTTTAATACATTGCCCTCCTTTGACCCAGTAATTGTGAATATCTGGGATTGTTAATGCACCACGTTTGATTTTTGAATGGGCGAGTTCGCAAAGTTTGCAGATTGCTCGTTCAGATGGTTCAATTACGCTTTCTTTTCGATAATAACGGGTCCAATTGAAGAATCTAAGATTTATTTTTAGGTTTGTTTTGAATAAATACCGTATTACCCTAAATATCTATACGGTATTACCTCTAACAGATGCGTTATTATATCCCGTATTCCCTCTAATAGAATGCCCCATCCGTTTGAATCAGAGGTGGGTCGGAATTCCGATTTCCGACGTTTTTTTCTTACAATTTCCGAGTTCCGACTTTTGAGCCAGTTCCGATTTCCGGCTCTTCCGATTTCCGACACCTCTGACTGTTCCGACCCATCTCTGGTTTGAAAGCCCCTTCTGATATAATGAATGACACCTAGTAGAATGGTCTATAGGCGATGAGAAATATTCTCCCAAGGCATTCAATTAAAGAGAATACAGTATTCATAAAAATATCTTTAAATACCTCAAATACTCTTTCTCGTTTCTACTCATTTCAATTAAATATTTAGCCAAATCCTGAGCATTAGCAAAATCGTCAGCTCCAATAAATGAATCACTGGGTATGTTTAATCCTGGTAAAGCAGCTCGGCTTAACACAACAGGGACAGCTAATTTACGGAAAGGATACCAGAATTTTTCTGTAACATAATGCCTGCATACAGAATTTTCAAATGCCAAATAAAAGAAATGTGAATCTTAAAAATTAGAAAAATCTTAAAAATTAGAAAAAAAAAGTTTTTCTAAAAATTAGAAAAACTTTTACTTATACAATTGGACCCCACTATAAGATACCGCCAATACATGACTGGATGAGGGAAGTTAACCAAGCCTGCATTCTCATTGTTACAAATTTTAATTCCGTGTCCGGTTTAAAAATTTTTGTCTATATTCGTCTATAACTATACTAAATCGCTACTAATATCCACGAAATTATCCTCATCCGCGAGTTATCTTACCCAACGATAACGCTTAATATATCTTAATCTATCCAAAATTATATCTTAAAGTGACCCCCGACGGCATTTCCATAGTTTAAATAACCTACCTAACTCATTTTCATAACAATTTTTATCACATGATTTAGTATAGCAATTCCCATATAAAGTTAAATTTATATATTTTGACAATTCTTGTATGTACAAATCCCTAGCCGATATTGCATTACAATTGGATATTACGGCTATAGCCAATTTTGTTTTCTTTCTAACTCTCTCTATTATCTAAAAATTATTTTTTTTCGAAAATTTTTAATCAGAAAACCTCTTCTTCCTTCCATATATCCTCCGTTTTTAATTTTTTATCAATTTTGTGTAAGGCCCCATAAGGGGCATGCAAATTATTTTTGTCTTGTGCCAAATATGAAATTGTTAAATTAAAAAATTCTTTTGATGGATAGGCGTCGGAATTGAAATTATATGGTGATTCTAGATTGAATAAGACATAAATTTGATTAAAAGTTCTATTAGATGGAAATCCATTGGATAGGGAATTGGCATGGAACACGATTGCTGCTGCATTTAAATAGCTGTAAATAGTTTTAATTTAGATTTAATCTTCTCATTAACTTCGTTAACGAGTTAAAAATGTGATGTTATATTACCGTATTACCTTTAATTGAATGCCATTCTATTTTTCAATCATTCTCCAAAGAAGCATTCTAATAGAAGTGGTATTCAAATTACAGATAGGGTCATTCAAATAGAGGTAATACGATAGTAAGTGAAGAAAATAGAATCATGATCGTTAGAACTCCAGTAATAATATTTCAAAAAAAATTTTAAAGTTTACTTGGTTATATTATCAGAGTAAATACAGCTATGATGACATTCAGATGTTTGAGAATATGGAGCAATCGTTTCTATTACATTTCCAGAACCGAAAAAATTGTTCCAGCCTAGTATTATAGGTAAATCTGTTGCATTATCTTTTGATTTTTGCTGAAATTTTAAGAATTTCTAGAGACTTTATGAGGGTTCCCGAGTATGATATGGATAACCCCCTATCTGGGACTTATTTCTAACCTTTTCTAACATGGAATTGATGTGAAGTGAAGGAATTTAATTTAAAAAAAAGGAAAATGAAACATGGGGAATTGTCCTTGGAAGAGATTGAAAACAATTTTCCCAACTCCAAGTTTGCTAAAGATTTATAAATATACATAAATAATTATAAATAATTATAAATAATTCCTGATTAAATCAAAAAACAATTCTTAAATAAATTTAACATTACCTCTGAAAGCCCAAATTTAAAAATTAGAAGTAAAATAAATAAAATAATATTTTTAATTTTTATTAAAGTAAAACTAAGAAGCATTCTACACAAAAATTAATGATTAAATATTTTTTAAAAAATATTTTGAATAAAATATTAAATGATTAAATAAAATTTTATATTTTTTATTTTTTTATTCTGTGAATCAGATTAAATGGAATGTTTATTTAATTGATCTCACATATTTTATATTTTTTTTAAATATTAAATTTATTGGAAAAAATTGACTTTTTTTATCTAAAAAAGTTTTTTTCTATTTTTTTAAATCAGAGAGAGGGATATACTCGAGAAATCATTTATTAAGGAAATATGGCCAAGTATATAATTAATGTATATTATTTATTCACCTTCTCCCGACTACCTTTTAAGGACAGTTTTATTCAAGGATGTAAAACAAACACAAAAACTGGAAACAAAAAGGAAAAAAATTAAGAGGGATAAAGTAGAAAATCGGTAGCCTGAGATTCTCTAGTTTCTTTTAGTTTTTCTAGTCCTCCTCGCTTCATTTTAATTTATAGAGTAAAATATTTAAGAAACTGGAATCTAATCAAGAGACTGGATTTCTGGATCGGTTTATGTAGGTACAGAATTTTTTTGAGATATCGATAGTAGAGATTAAAAAATTAAAATGAATCGGGAATATCTCAGAAAATCATGCCAATCTAATTTTTTAAACAGACTCTCGACTCGGTCCAATTTCTAACACAAAATCTACTACTAAACCGAAGCAAACGTCAACCATTGTTTAATAATCTTAAATAAAAATTTTTACGTCAGCTAGAAAATATTTAAATCGAGGCATTATATCGTAAGTATTTAAAACTAAATCGTCGCTTCTTAAAAAATAAAGGGTTAATCTAGCAATTAAATATATTTAAATATTGAGAACTTTAAAATTTTTATAAAAATCTTAAATAAATCTTTAAATAATTTTCAGTGAATCAATAAAATTTTTCAAATATTAAAAGCTAACGTCGTCTTTTTTTGTGTTTGCACAGGTTAGAATTTTAAATGCTTAACTAGATGATAAAATTGTTATTTTAAATTTTTATTTATACTCAAATTTTATAAATCAATCTTTATTTTAAATTATAACTTAGCAATAAATGAGCACATAATTTTTGATTTGATAATAATATTTGATTGATAATATTTCTTTCACATTTCCATTCTTGTAAGTACTAAAGCGTTAAGATAGCAACCTCTACTCTCAACCTTTGTTCAATTTTATTAACCAATCTCGGCATAATATTTGACAAACTTCACTTTTGATTAGAACTTTCTTGTCTGAGCAGCTACTTTTTAAAAAACGTTTTGGCTTATCTTCCTTTTGATACTTTCTCTTTCAATAATTGACTTGTCTTTTGTTGACTCCTGTATAGGACTTTGCCAATTTTACTACTTTTCTAAATAAAAAATATAATATTAAGTAAATATAAGTTAAATAATTTATCTGACAATAAAAAACAATAGTATGCTTATACAAATTTATTCAAGGCTTTATCTCCTAATTCATCCACTTTACATATATTTTTTTATTATTTTTATTATTTTCTTTTAATATTTTTGAAGAGCTAAATAATATATCCACTCTTCAAATATACTTTTTTTTTATTTCATCTTCTATTCTCTCCAACCCTCATAAAAACTAAGCTTTGTTTTATTGTAATTTTCGTATATTTATACTAACATTTGCTACCTCTCCTTATTCTTAGCTTTTAAAAATTTTTTATGTTAATAGACATCCCTCCTAAAAATTTTAGAAAAATAAAAAATTTAAAAAATCCACGATTCAACAATAAAAAAATGCAAACAAGTAAATTCCAAAAAAATAGTCTTTATTTGCTTAGTTATTGAGAATGTAAAAAATTATAGAGAGGAACTCTCGATTATTTTAAAAATAATTTTTTAAAGTTTTCCCAGTTTTATTGATTTTTAAAATTTATTTAAATAATTTTTTAAATTTTTTTATGATAAAAATATTTTTTTATTTTACTCTATTTTCACCCAACATCTCTACATTTTTATTTTTTTTCTCAATATTATTTATTTTTTCTTTTTGCTCTATCCATTTTTTCTATAAGGGATTATTGATTCTTTTTTTTAAAGGGGCATAGGTGATTGTTATGAAAAATTCAACTTCCGTAAATGTTGTGTTTAATCATTTTTTAAATGTGAAAAAAATTTTTTTCTAAAAAATGATATTTTATATATTAAGTAAATTGAGTTTCGTGATTTTTAGGGTATTAAAAATTATTTATTGGCTACTTAAATAAGGGTAAAACTCCATCCCCCAAATTCTGACTTCGACGTGTTTTCTGTCAAAACCGACCCAACCCCAACTTGAAAAATCACCCCTGACCATGAACTCCGACATGCCTTCCATAACAAATAACGATTCCCGGCCCCTAAAGACGAAAAAAATTTTTTATTTAATTTTTTTGACCTCATTTCTTCGAAAAAATTCAAAAATTTACGATTTTTATTCAAGGCATTTTAAATATTTCAATTAAAAATCAATCACCACCAACGACAAAATTGCCCGCATCAAGGCCACTTCATCCTTCCCCTATTCCCTTTTTTCTTCTCGACATCCCTCCAATTTATATTCATTTTTTCATCGGCAAATGGTTTCAAATAGTAGACATACAGTTTTAAATCTTCTTGTTGGGATATTTATTGGTTTTGTGCTTTCTTTCGCGATATTTCCAAATTTGGGGAATTTCCCTGGAGTTCAACTTCCTGGTTATCAAAGGCCTATTGTTATTGTTCAAGTAAGTTTGGAATTTTGGAAAATAGAGCATTCAAGATTATCTCCCAAGGAGGGATGAGTGGTAAAAAGGCGGTATAACCAAATTTTTGATACATACTAGTGATGCTCGGGAGAAGAAAACCCGGGAAACGGGAGTCGGTTAAATGACCTCGGGAGTCGGAATCAGGATCGGGAGGCCAAAAACTAGGAAAATTTCCCGATTCTGACGTCGGAATACCCGAGCATCACTAATACTACCGGGGCTGTGCCATTTCTTCACCTTTGGCCAAATTTTCGCCTTTTTCGGGGTTCCGTTTTTCGCTTTTTAAAAAGTTTTGGCACACCCATGATATGCCATCCATATTATACGAATCAAATTTGGACTTGAGTTGATCTGTTTGAGGTTCTCTTACGCTCTTTTCTGATCCCTCATTTGTCTCTCTCATCCGAAAGGGATACTGTAATTTGAGTAATTATTGCTTTAGATTTTAATTGATTAAATCGTCTATGAAAATTTATCTAAATTTTCCCTTATATTTAAAGGAGGGTGCTAATTCACAGCTTTCTGGAAGCCAGAAACAAGACAATAAAATAGAAGTAAAAGAACATGCACATCGACACGATGCTCATAATGAGGACGAACTGGATGATAGTGATGCCCCATCTGCTGCTATGTTTTTTCATGGGAATGGAACACATGTTCATGACGGTTTCTATTTCCTGTGACTTTCCTGGTTCCAAAAAATAGAAGGGTTTCGTGGTTCCAAAAAGGGGTGTCCGCAAATATAAAAAAATGTCCGCAGCCGCAATCCGCAAGTCCAAAAAACCACGCAATCAGCAATTGCGTACACCCCTGGTTCCGACTCCTATTGGCTTAAAATTTTGTCACATTGCCCTTGTTAGGATAATTTTAGGATAATATGCCCTTGTTAGGATAATAAAATGACAAAATAATTTTTTGTCACATTGCCCTTGTTAGGATAATTGTAATTTATTCTAGGTGAAGATACCCTAGCAGACGAGATATTCAAACATGTCAAAATTTATTGTTGGATTTTAACTGGCCAACAATTCCATGAAAAACGTGCAATTCATGTTAAAGCAACGTGGGCTAAAAGGTGTAATAAATTTATCTTTATGTCATCTGTTGATGATAAGGATTTGCCTGCCGTGAATTTGAATATTTCTGAAGGAAGGTTAACTTTTTTCAAAATTTTTGAGTTTATGGGTGATCCTAGACCTCATTTTATTTATCTCAAATAATTTCTTAAAGTCATAGGATTAAAATATAAAAAGAATTATGAATTTTTGTTGAGTTTGAAGCGTGGTCAAAACTAAAGGTGTGGAAAAATTTGCCTGATCCTAGTAGAATTAAAGATATTACTTACATATAATAATTCTTCAAAAACCCCTATCATTTTATCTTCGTAAAATAGTCCACTAAAACGGTCCTAGGATACCCCATAATTACCATTTTATCAGAAATTTCAACAAAATTATTTTTAGATCACATCTATGGGGAAAAACAAAAGCAGCCTTCAAATACGCCTATGACCACTATTTAGTTAGCATTTCTCTTTAAAAATTTAATTTTTATCCTATAAATTTGTAGAACGACTACGACTGGTTTTTAAAAGCCGATGATGATACTTTCGTTATTTTAGAAAATTTGCGTTATTTATTAATGCCACATCCACCGGAAGAACCAGTCTATTATGGCTATAAATTTAAACCTTTTATTAAACAGGTTTTGAAAAATTATATATTATGTAAATTTAATTAAAGGGTTATATGAGTGGAGGTGCCGGTTATGTTTTGAGTAGACAAGCATTGAAACTTTTTGTTGAGAAAGGACTTCCAAATAAAACTGCTTGCAGAGTTTGTTAATTTAATTGCATAAAAGATTGAATAACGAATTCAAAGTTAATACATAAATAGAGCTAATTTTGAATTTTGTGTGCCCATTTACTCCCCATCCTTCAGTTTATTCAGCATTTATCATGAAAAAAATTAGGCGCAAATTCCGGAAAAATATTTGGATTTCGATAATTACTGTTGTGCGTGCGGAGGTTGTTTTGGGGGTAGCAATAATCATAAATATTAGTTAAGCCTCATTGAAGCTCATCTTTCCTTGTACTTCGGCGGCTTCTTATCCCATAAATGCTTATGTACATAGACCCTCGAGAGGGTTGTCATTTTCACCAAATTCTTCGGTTAACCGAACCGGGTTTTCTGTTTGCCCCCTACCCTCGAGCAATTATTTACCTTATTAATTCATTCTATAGTTAATAGATCCATGGGCAAATTCTAGGGTATTAGGGGCATGAGGAAAATGCGGCACACAAACTCAGCTAAATTATCAGTTACTCCATAAATAAAAAAGCTGATAAAAAATCATTTTTTTCTAGTCTGATGAAAATGGGGCCGAAGATGCAGAAATGGGCAAATGTTTGTCAGAAGTTGGTGTAAAAGCTGGGGATTCCCGAGATACAGAAGGCCATCACCGTTTTTTACCTTTTGTGCCCGAACATCATTTGGCACCTGGACATATTGATCCAGGCTTTTGGTTTTGGTCTTATACATATTATCCTATAGAGCAAGTACAGATAATTGATTGTTGATTAGAAATAAATTTTTAATTTCTAAAGGGGCCAAATTGTTGCAGTGATTATGCCATTTCATTTCATTATGTTCATCCCGGTCTTATGTATGTTTATAAAATTATTGTTGTGTTCTTATTTGTTCCTTTCGGACTTGGTAATGGATATGGATTTCGGTGTCCGTATACGGGTATTTACGGCGGATACAGGCGGATATCCACATGGCATTTTGAAATTATCTTTATCCGTATCCATTACCAAGTCATTTTCTTTTCGGATGAGTTAACGCTATAATAAATTTTCCTAGAAAGTTTTCATAGATAGTTTTTTTCAATACATCTCCATTAATAAGGAAGGACAAAGATTATTTTTTAAGGACATAAAAGGAAAATTTTCCTTAGTAACTGCCGCCACTTTGGACACAAATATTTTCAATTTTTTGTCGGCATGATATTTTCTCAAAAGGATTATTTTTTCAAATATAGATAGGCATTTTCCACATCTCCGTTAATTCTTTGTAAAGGGGAAAGATGAGAAATTAAAAAAACCGGCAAAGGCTTTTGTTTGTGCCACAAAAAATTATTTATAGTTATCTAGTAAGGGATTATTTTTAATTAATTTTCCAAAAATAACAAGCATCTGCATGGATATAGGGATTAAGCAGAAATTAAGATAAAGCAGAAAAAACTTTAAAAAAACTCCTTTAAAAAATAATCCCTTACTAGATAATGCTAGGGGTGTATTTATCATTTACTAAAAAATAGGGATAATTTCCCGCCTAAGTAATATCAAAACCTGTCCATTCATTCTCAATAAAAAATAAAATATTTTTTAAATTCCCCATTTAAATTTCCCTTTCAATTTTCCAGGTATGTGCTAGAATATATGATTTATCATTTGAGGCCATTTGGTCGTGAAACCCATTTACTAAAATCTGTAAAAGACGAGGAAAAATTGAGGAATGATCCCAAAGCAAGGTCAGAAGCAAATCGGCCACTTTTGAGGGTTGCATATCAATTGGCTATTAAAAATATGGGAGCGGATGATTCGTTCAAAAAGAGTGAATCGGATTTATCAAAACTGCTTGGACGCCTTAAACCTTAAAAAACCCCAAAAAACTAACAATAAAAATTTTTAAGATAACTCCCATTTTAATACATTTTTGATACTTCGGGAACCCCCCCCCCCCCCCCCCCCCACACACACACACACTGTTCTGGTTTCCCTGGCCATTATGAGCTTTTTTGCTTGATATATAATTTATTATATATCATTGATACCATACTCGGTTAGATTATCAGTAGAAATTTAGCATCAAAATTACGATGCATAATCCTCGATGGAAAGCATTCAGGTCAAATTTCGACAATTTTTGTGCCAATCGACTCAGCTCGAGGAGCTTTTTCGATTGATACATAAAATGAAAAATAGAGGGGTGGGGGACGGGGGACCAAATTTCAGTCCTTGTTTACAGCAGATTTACTTTATGTTTAAATGGGGGTTTTCAGCTTATTTTCACATACTTTTCAAGCTTCTCTTTATTTTTCTTTATCTTTTCTATTCTTTCCTATACATTCCTTTAAATATCTCTCCCGGTTAAACAAAACAATGGGGGATATTAGTAGAGATATTCTAGACGAGAGAAATAATTTTTTTCTATTTTTCTTCTCCCAATTTTTTTTTATTTTTCACTGAAAGTATGTATTTTAGTAATAAAAACCAATCTAAAATTTATTGCTGTTTCACCCTCTTTTCTTTCCCACAAAAAAATATTTTTTACAACTGGTTATAATCTTTAGTTACACGAATTGTAAACCACAAAAAATTTTTTTTCTTATTATTTCTCTCACAATCTTTCATTCTTTTCTCTTTCATATGCACATCGATTTACACACAAAACAACTTGCCTCATTTTTATTTTTTCGCAATTGCTGGTTTTTTCCAAAAAATTTTTTTTTCGGGCGAGGGCTGGTCTCCTAAATGTTTGTCAAGTTATGGTATTTTTGTGAGTCCTTTTAAATTAGTTTTCTAATAGGAAAGAGCTGAGTCATTAAAATTAATATTTAGTTGTGAAATGCCCAAAATTATTTAGAAACTAAAAATCACAACCCGACAAACATTCAAGAGACCTTTCATTTTTTATCACTTTTACTCCATTCCAATACGCACATATTTGTCAGCAATATTTATAATTACTATATTTTATAAGCTTTATATTTTTTTTAAATTAAATGATTATTTTGTTCTGTTTTCTTTAAATTTATAAATATTTTTCAAGGGTTTTGTTTTAAAATTTTCAATTCAAAAATTTGATTATTTGACATTTTTGTTGGTGTCAGAATGAATCTACACAATATGAGAAAGATGAAAAGGTCAGATTTAAAAAATTCTTTATCAAAAATTCAAAAATAATTTAGAAAAATCAAAATGTCAATATTGGAGATTACTGTAAACTAGGCTAATGGCAAAAATATATGTTTAAGAGGATCAGGCCTTGCATAGATTTAAAGCAAGTTTTGTCTGATTTTTACGAATTAAAATTAAATGTTTTCTAATCTACCTTAAATTTTGAAGTGATTTTAGAAAAATCAGACAAAATTATTGGAACAATATTTAAATTATAAAGCTAACTAATTTCGGAATAAATTAATAATACTCTCATAAAAAGGGTCTAGGGCATTTTGAATTTTGTGTTTATCTTCTTTATATGCTCTAAAATTCCTTCCAATCTTAACAAATACAAAAGAAACAAAATTCAAAATGCCCAAAATATCTCTCCGTTTAATAAAATTAATCTTTTACTTTTCCAGGTGCTTCTTTGCCGCTTCCTTCAATTTCTCGTGGGCATAGCGTTTAAGTCCATCGGGCCATTGATTGCAATTTGGCTGCAAAAAATTGTCAATTATTGTGTTAATGTTTGTTCCCTTCTTTATAAATTTATTAATGTTGTTGCTCAGAAATTGCTCGAATGCGGGAGTCAAGGAATCAACTAAGGCACGAGCAGCGTTTAATTCTGATTCACTGAAAAAAGTAAATTGTTAAAAACTCCAAAATAAACAATTTAAACAATGTCTACACTCAATACGACTTCGTTCTTGGAGCGAAATGAGCCGACGTTTTAAGGAAAGGGACGTGATAATGGTATGACTAAATGTCGAAATTGGACTAATACCTTAAAAATATTTTTTTAGAATTAAATGCATATGCGACTCAAAACAAGCGTAATTCAAAAGTGCTTCGTTGGTCTTAATCTTTTTATATTATCAGTAGGGCTGTCAATTATATGGACGAGAAAATCGAAAATATGCACATAAAATATGGATGAAATTTTTAAAAATATGGATGAAAATATGGGAAAAATCCCAAAATATGGATCAAATATGGGCCGAAAACTGAAAATTTTTACGGAAAATTTTCATTTTTAAGCAGAAAAATGTTAATTAAGTTAATTTTGATTACAAATAAAATAATTTATAATAATAATTTAGTTTTTAAAAATACTTTGGATAATTTTGAGTTGAAATTTACTTGAAAAGTTTTTGTCGAAAAATTTTTTAAAAAATTTTTACAAAAAATTTTTATAAAAAATTTTTTGAACAAAAAAATTTCATAAATTTTTAAAATTTTGACCAATTTTTGGCAAAATTTCCCAAAAAATGGCGAAATATGGATAAAATATGGAAAATATGGACGAAATGCCAAAATATGGAAAAATATGGAAAATATGGAAATGAAAGTCCACATTTTTGAAAGCAAACAAAGCGGAAAGTGTGTTTTTCGTGCGTTTCAGACCCTAAGCAATTCAGGAAAAAAATATGGATTTCCATATAATTGACAGCCCTAATTATCAGTGCCTTCTTAACTAAATTTCTTTTCATTTTGAAACTAAAATTTGCGCTTGTCTAGATTCAAAATCAGGTTTGTCAAACTAAATCAGACTACTAACAAGTATAGAATTATATGTATTTTTAACTTTATTCATAGTCTAAAGATTCTTGAAAATAAATATGTTTTGGGAATGATTCGATAAATTTTGTGAAAAAATCTCTTAAAAATCTATTTTGGTACTTATCCATTATTGTAGTTATTTTGTAGACATTAGTCAAAATCGGAAAATTTCTTATGGGAATATAAGTAACTTTTGGCTGCTTATTTTAGAAAAAATGGAAGAGAAAGATAACGGATAAGTACCATAATTTTAGAAGCTACTCGTTTAACAATATAACAACGTAAAAATATTACTCCGTATTGCCATCACTCTTTGAAGAGCTCATCTTTGAACCTTCATTTCGCGCCGCAAACATTTGCAACAAAGCATCTGCAAAAACTCCAACCGATTGCATATCCCTAAAGTGGGAAATAATTTTAGTATATAATTTTTAGTTTTGTGATATATTATGGTACTTATCCGTTATTTTTCTCTTCCAATAATATTTTTAGTATAAAAACGAACACTGGAGTGTCAATCGTTTTTCGAACAGCTCTGGGTGGTTCACTAAATTCGCTATAATCATCCTCGTTTTCGGATTTTTCTTCGCACCAAGGTTGGCACTAAAATAAAAATTATTTAAAAATGTTGTTAGATTTAATTATCTACGTGTTAGGAAGGCTCGGAGGTTTGAAAGAATCTGGCTCAACATCGTAAAGAATTTCCTGCTTTACGTTACGAATAAATGTGCTTGTCTCAGCCTGCTCTGTTGGTTTCACAGCAATTTCATCACGATCACTAAATATTAAATTTAAAGGTTTCTAATTTTTAACTTAATTTTACTCAAACTAACAGATACGTAGATACTAAAAATGGAAATATTCATGCAAGGTTTCATTTAAATTCACCTATTTAGGGAACCATAAATATTATTTTTAGTGCTATTTATTGGAAAATTCACTTTCTGGTGCCTAACATAATTTGGCCAATCTGATTTATAAAATATCCAAAAAATCGACCAGACTTGTATAATCGAAATATTCAGAGTTAAAGTACATAAATAATGTTACCAACCAACTAGCGCTCTTTGTTTTGATTGTACCATCATGCAACCGCTTCGGTGGCGTCTGACGATCACTTGAACATCTAAATTTGATTAATAAAATATTTTGTTATATTCCATCGATTTTAGTTTTTAACTATTTAAATCCAAAATATTATCGCAAACAATTTTTTGCGGACATATTTATGCGGATTATTTATAAGTAAAGAATGGTCTCTGTGGCATTCAATAAGAGACAATAATAAATCTCATTAAAAAGAGCTCGTCGAGCTGAATCGAATAACATCAACGTGATTGAATAAATTTTTACAAATTTATGTGATAAAAGATTTATAGGCAAGTAAAAACAGTGAAATAGTCGCCTAAAATAGGCTTTTGGACCTAGTAAAAGTTTTTTGAACGTATTACAATATTGCAGAAAAAGGACAAGTGTCTATAATTCCAAACACTAATAATAAATTAAAACTATTGGAGTCGGCGAGACGCTTGTGCAAAACCCCGTGCTTCGCGCACTTGTAATAATTAAATTAATACATCCAATAATATTAAACTCGTAACATTTATTTAAAAAATTTGAATAAACAAATGATAGCTCATTCGTTTGTATAAGAATTTAAACCAATACCTAGGCGATGATTTTGAATTTCTGTTTGATTCAATCCAATTACCAACACCGGGATCACTCACAGATTCATCAGGTTGCTTGTTCTAAACGGATATTAAATTAATTTGAGACAGAAATAACCTGAAGTCTCATTATAGTCCCCAACAATTCATCCTTTTCACGGATTAATTTAACGTTCAGATCCTTATGCCATGCAACTGTCCCTTCTAAGTATTTTATCGTATCATTCTTTGAGCTCACTTCCTTTTCTAGTTTAGCCTTTTCTTGCTCAAAGTCGTCTATGGCACGCTGACTTTCCTCAACCTTGATAAACAAATCACTCGCTCTATTTTCAACTTCTTTCTTCTCAGAGTCCTTAGCTTCAAGTAACACCTCCAATTCCTTCTTTTCATGTTCGATCAACCCAAGCCTGGCAACTTCGCTGGTGAGGCTTGAATTCAAATTTAAGTATTCACACAAAGTCTCTTCTTTTTTGTCCTTTTCTTCTGAGACTTTGATTAATTCCTTCTGAATCTCTTCTTTTTCTTTTGCCAATAAATCTTTATCGAGTTTGTGTTTTTCGATCACTTCATCATTAGCCAAAATTACTTCTGATAATTCGTTATTTTTCTGCTTAAGATCTTCATTTTCTTTATTTGCTTTATCCAATAATTTTTTCTTCTCAGCATATTTTCCAGACAATATTTTATTACCCTTGCAATGATTGCATGCATCTATATAGCTCAGAATACATGAACCATTGGAACATTTCAAATTTTTCTGTGCGTCGTCCTTTGTCTAAATTTGAAAGATTACAAAGAGATTTTTATAAGAAAATTTTGCTTGCCTTTGCATCGAATCCATTGAGGCGATCAGCTATCTTCTTATCAGTAGCAGCTCTTTTGTCTTCTTCATGTTGTTTGTTGTTTGAATTGATATTTTCTCTTGGGCTCATTGTTGTTCGCTTAAGGATGTTGTTTTTTTTAATAAATTAATTTAAATAATAGCAATGCTTCAATAGCAAATGCTTTTTTGTATTTTAAAGTTATTAATGTAGTTCGTGGCGAATAAGCGGCTTATTCTATAAAGGGATTCTCTTATTACTTGCCCAGATTCTCAACTATAAGTCAACTAAGCCCACAGCCCAAATATTAAAATGTAAACCATTTCGGCCAACAAAATTTAAATCAATAGCTTTTTTAAATGAGCTATGTACATACAATTTATTTCTGAAACACTATACATCCATCCCCTATTCAGCCCCCGTACCAACATTAACCATTGTTTATATAACCCAGATAATTAAGTGTACCAAAATAAGTAATAGTTTGGAATTCGCCCCCTTTTTTTCACTGTATTCCTGACCATTTTTAGCTTTTTTTGTTTGATAATTTATCATATCTTATTCGAAAGAGCTCTTTGAGATACCAAAATCATATGATATATAATTTGCTATAAAATGAGAAAAAACTAGAAAATAGAAAGGAAAAAAGGGAGGGCGAATTCCAAATTATTACCCCAAAATATTCCCAAGAATAAAAAAAATAAACCTTATTACTACTGTTTCTTTTAATAGTAATGATCAAATATCCTCCAAGCTGTGATGAATTCCAGAAAAAAATAAAATTAACAATTAAATGCAGGAATATTGCTGAAATTCTAAAAAAAACAAAAAAAAAGTAAAAAAAACAACGCGCTAATTGCCTTTTTAGTATTAATGTAATGAAAATGTGTTTTAATACTATGCAAATGAATTAATACACATTCTCATATTTAATGCCTCCGCACACAGTAAAGGGTGTGGAAAAATATGCCTCATGCCTTTTTACTTTGTTTTGAAACTCATTTTAGTACAATGACTTAGAATGAGCAATAATTTTTTTTGCTTTTCAGGCTAGATGGATGACACCAACATTAAATTGACTCGATGATTCTGAACAAAATTATTAAAATTATTTTTATTTAATTTCTTTTTTTTTCATCTCCCAGGATTACCTATTTTATTTGCTCTTAGCAAGTCATCAATCAAAAGGGATGATAAATAAAATTAAAAATTAAAAAAGGCATTCGGAAAAATAAAAAAAATAAAATTGACTTATGCTCTAGTTGTGCAAGAAAATAGCTCTATGAGAACTGGCATTTGCTAAAAAAAGAAGGGACTAAAGACTAAAAAAGACTGCTTTCTATTTGAAGGGAGGCTGCCATTCAAAGACCAACATTACTTACACAATATTAAATGTTTATTACACAAAACTGCAAAAATAATAAAAAACAAAAAATTCGTGCAAGGAAGAATTGAAAAAATATAAAGAAAAAAAAATATGGGAGGAAAAAATATGATGCAATCCCCCTTCTCAGCTCCCACCCCCTTAACCTCCTCACCTCTCATTCCCTTAACCCCTCCAAAATGATTGATAACACTAATTCCCAAGACGCTTGATGAACACTTGTCCTAGAGAAGCGAGCGATAACTGAATTGGGTTCCCATCTATCTCGATTTATATATGATGTTTAGATGGGGGACGCCCACAGCCGCATCCAAAATTCCTCGCTTCCCTATTGGACAATTTTTATTTTAAGTGTTTGGCGTGTGGTGATTCAGGAATTTACGGAAATTAATGGCCAAGGCAAGGGTGATTGAAAAATTAGATTACTTAATAAAGAAAAGAGAAAAACAAGTTTACACTTCGAAGGTATACAAATAAGGAAAGGGAAAGACAAAATGAAATTCGACAAAATGGTACTTAACAAAATGGCACGCACCAAAAAGGTACTAGGCTAAAATTTAACAATGTTACTGACTGATATAAATTATGTAAGTGATAAAATTATTTAACTTTAAAAATATCATGGTAGAAAATAGAATTTCGTACCTCCCTTTTTTCTCCGTACGGTAATTCCGAGCTTTGCCCCCCCTTTTTTTCCTTTTCTTCCTTAAGAATATGCACAATGGTGTCAGTTTTCTCCTTCCTCTATTTTCAGTATATTTCCCTGAGGTATTCAAACACGAGACATTGATAAAGAGATGCTTAATTTCATGGTCATACAATTCTTTTTTGCCTTCGGAAAACATTTCAATTAAAAAAATTAAAAACATTGTTTTTGGTATATGTACTATAACATTAGGAGAAAAATTACTATTATGCATATTCTTAAGTAAGAAAAAAAGGAAAAAAAAGGGGGGGCAAACTCGGGATTACCACGGTAATTAACCGATAATCTCGATTTCGGTATTGAGTTTTAGTTTAATTTTTAAAATTTCATAAAAACGGTTAATTTTTGGCAAAAAATATCAAAATTTTCTGTTTAATAACCGGTCGTCAACAACTCAAATTTTTTACTTAATATATTTATATACATTTATTTTAATATTTTATTGAATTTTTAAATAAAAGAAAATGTTTAAAAAAATTTTTTTGTTAAAAGGAATTCTAATCGGAGTCAGCAGGCAATTCCTAGACTGAGAGCAAAGATGACAGTTTTTATATTCTTTTAAGAGTAAAGATTAAAAAAAATTTTTTATTTTTGTGAATAATAAAGAAAACGATATTTTATAATCAAAAGGAAGACATCTGCATTAATAAAGAAAGGGAAAAAATTTACATAAAAATGCCGTTATGGTGGAAGGAGGTGCCTAATAAACAATTTTATTAAAGAGATTGATAGAGGTTGACAGAGATTGACACGACTTTTTACAGTTATTACAGTAGTCCCTAAAATAAATTATAAAAATCCAAAAAAATAATAAAACTACCGTATTTATTCTAATATAACGATAGTCTCTAATATAACGACACCCTAGAAGAGGGTTGAAAAATAAGACAAGTCGTTATATTAGAATAAATACGGTAGGTACGGAGAATTTTTAAATTTTCTACTCTCGTATCCCAACAACCTTTTATTATTCCTTTTATTACAACTTACTATTATGAAATAATACAATAAAACTAATATTTTGTCTATTGTTCGGAACAATGTAGTAATAATTGAGGTTTTTAATAAGAACTGGAAATTATTTTTGGGCAGTCTGTCATATTTAATTACTCAATTTTATTGTACATTTTTAAATAAAATGGAAAAATATAAAACAACTCTACTAAGACTAGATAATTACATAAAAATGAAAAAACTTATTTTTACAATAAATTTAAAAAAGGAAACACTTTACTATAAGTTGATGTTTGGGAGAACATAAAAAATGGTTAGTAGATAAAATCTTGCTTTTTTCATTAATACAATGTACTTATTTGACGACAGGCTGGAAAATGTAAAATTTTATTTTTTTGTATTATTAAAAATGGGATCAACCCTGAATATCACCGCAAGTATTTATGCCCCAAAGTATCGAAAACATATGATCTACATTCAATTTATTTTTAAATTTATTATACAGGAGAGGTTGTTCCAACAACGAAATAAACTTCAATTCATTCAATTGATCAATCGATAAATTGATCAACCGAGAACGTGGGCAATCTAGTGAGTTATTGAACAGATGAATACATTGAACAAATGAATATACAAACACCCGTTTTGATAAACAACCTTCCTTCATAATAAAATTTTAAAAATTAGAAAAATCACATTTCAAGTTTAGCCATTTTTTAAAAAAGTACTGAAAGTGTAGTGGCACAATACCTCGATAACTCAATTGAGGAGGGACAGGAGAGAACGGGCGACGGAGATATCCAATCTTCAGAAAACAAGTTCTCTAAAAAAGAAACACAGAAGCACAAGTAAAAATATTTAAAATGAAATTATGAATGAAGTGCCTCGGGGGAAGATAAGCCGAGCCTAAATTTTGGGTTGCCGGTAAACAAAGCAGGCCCTTGTACCAACTCATGTTTTTTGATACTTAGGGTAATTTGATAAAACCGATTCGATACTTTAGGTCAGCGATACTTTGGGCGTTGATACTCTGGGTTGGACTCATGAAAAATTATTAAGATTACTGAATTAAAAATAATAATTATAAAAAAAATTTTAAAAAATGCACAAACAATTTTTGTTTTAGAGGAATAAAATCAAATCATCAAATGAGTCAACTTCTTCCATTTTTCTTTACAGATTACAAATTTCTATTAATAAGCAAGCGCTGTAAAAATGCCTATTCCTAATAATATTGGGAAAATAATCCTTTTGAGAAAATAATATTATGACTTAACGATATAAGCTTGAGGGTATTTGCGACATAACTCTCTAATCATCAATGTTTATTACACTAGAAGATTGAACATTGCTGAATGACTTGACAAGTAGGAAAGCAAATAAAAATTCTTAAATATACAAAATTATGTAACGAAAATTAAGAAATTTAATACTATGTAAAAAGATTAACTAATATAAAGAGTGTGAGCAAACAACTTGCGAATGGCACAAATTTGAATTTTTCATCTCCTATTTTTGCTCAGGCAAAAAAAATAAATAAATATATATAAAATAAATAAATGCAATAAATTGCAGGAACGAAGCGTGACACTCATCACTCGACACGGACAACTGTCAATCGTTGATTATTGAGAGCTTCCCACAATGAAATAAAAAAAAGCATTGAAAAAATTTTTGACGCTCAACATTCAACACGGATCCAATGTGGTAGTAATTTAGAAGAAAACTTTTGTAACGATCGGTTTAATAATATATCGTTTACTAAACATGCCAAATACCTAAATTTTTATTTTAGCACGCAAGCAATTTCATATTTTTTAAATTTTCAAGTACATTTATAATATACTATGTATTATACGATGTAAGTTGTACTTTATAAACAGATTTAAATGTACTTTAAAATTATAAAAAGTTAATTCAATTTCGTGTTGACTTTAAAAACTTTAAATAAAAACAGGAGACGTTGTGAATGCAAACATGGCTTTGATACATTTTTATCATGAGATAGACATTTTGTTATTTATCTTTATTCTGTCAACGAACACGCACTTTTTAAAGTTTAAAACAATTAGATTTTAAATAAAATGCTTTTTAAATGTAAATATCGTTTCATTTTTAATTATATGGATGTTTTAACAGTGGGTTTTTTGAAATTTTTTATTAAATATTATTTCTTATGCAAGTTATTATTAGATTATTATTTAATTTAGTATTTGTAAATGTTAATTTTTACAAGAGTTATTTATTATTAAATTAGGTATCCATATTTAATTTAGATTTATAAATGAGAATTTGTACACGTAGGCTTATACAGATTTTAATTAAATCAACCACTAATTTTTCATTTATTATGACATTGTGCATTTATAAAAGACATATTCTGGCAAAAAGTTTATTTCTTAAACAGAACCTATAAGTAAATTATAGATGCTTGTATAGCTCATAGGTAGTACTGCCACATGTTAAGTGCCAGTGATCTAACATTCCTAGTAGTCCCGACTTAATTAAGCCACTTTGGGTTATTTGTCCAATCTTAATTCATCAGTTTAAACAGATTTTACATAAAAATGTCATCTACAAACACAACACAACCACAAGAAATTACGTTATATGACCAAATTCTACAATTAATCATCTCATTAAATAGCACATTCTTTTATATTTCTATAGTTATAAATATATCTTCATTATTTACTTATATTTTGGAAATTGTAACAATTTTGAAGCATAAAAAGTTCCATACACCTTTCTATTGGCTCTTCATTATAAGAGCAATTACTGTAAGTCTTAATATGGCTATTAGATGCATCTCGTTATAAGATGAAATATCATCTTATAGTAAGGGTTTATCGCTTAGGGAGCTCTAGCGATCCAAAAAACCTTCGGAAATTTCGTTTCGGATATCTCCGGATATCCGGGAATTTATCAGGATCCGCTAACCATACTTTCCACCCATTTGTCCTAAATTTTAAAAAACCGATCTTAAATTGGTGTGTGACCCATTAAGAGTATACTATTAATTGTCAATGTAAAATAAAATAAAAAAATTTTTTTATCAGGATTTCTATTCATCCTTCGGTTCTTATGCCAATACTAGATTAATTGTAATTACTAGAGGCCTACCTTACAAACTTTATTTAACATTTCCAAATTGGGTCTTTGCGCTCTTTTATTTTTTTGTTCTACATGGTTGTGGCGCTAACAATTTAGCTACAATTTTTATGATGTTGACTCGTTTAACTGCTATTATGTTTTTGATGAAGCATGATAAAGTGAGGAAAAACACATGAGTTAAGGCATAAAATAAATTTTATCTCAAGCAGATTTGGAAAAAATTATTACCATTATCAATAATTATCATATTTGGGCTTCCTTTACTTAATTCTTATATTTTGTTCCTGGATACTTATGTTATCATTCCGTTGCCAAATGAACAGAATATGACATTATTTATAATTCCTCCAAAAATGCATGATGTAAGTCTTGTATTTTAATTATTTTATTCTGATAAATAGAGGGGTTCTTGGGGACACTCCTGGACACTACCATGAACCTCGAAACGTACAATATGAAACTTATTGGCATGAATATCTACACACCCTTGATCGACAAATTTCGATTGAAGGATATCGGTAGATACCTAAATTTATTATTATTAAAATTTCAGAAGCCAGGACCATATTTGTATATTAGCTTTTACTACTCAATTATCTTTCTGGTAGCTTGTGCCATCCTCAATTTTGCAATTTTGTTTATTTACAAATTTGTCAAGAAGCCTATTAATCGAAGGGGAGATGGAACCACAGATAATCAAACCCGAATAGAACGAAATTTGTTAATTTACGCTTTGGCTACTTTGTTTGGACATGCAATTATTGCTATAGTTACGGTAATTTTTAATTGAAATCTGGTGGATTTTATCATCAAAAATTATTTTTAAAGATATTTCTCTTCGTCTGCCCAACAAGCCATTCAACGCCCGCACTTTTTTCCCTGTTGCCCGTTGTTACGGACATCGGAACTTCTGGATTGTCTTCATGGCTTCTTTTATTTGTCAGTGAAGATTTTAGAAATAAATTTATAAAAGATTGGAAACCTAAATATTTCTCTAGAAATTCTTCAAATAATTCGAGTAATATTATCTCTATTTCTAATCACCGTCATTTAAATGTACGTACTGTCAACAATTTTGTTAGTTCCTTAAATTAGAGTATTTTCCCTTTTTCCATTAAAATTAAAGTATGTGTAGCAGGGATGTCTCGGGTTGCCCGAAATCCGATATCCGAAACTTGGTCTTTTCCCAATCCAAACCCGGACTTTTTTCCGAATAAATTTTTAAACCCGACCCGAATCTTTTCTTAACCCGCGACATCCCTGTTGTCTATTTATGTTTATCCATTTATGTAGTTATAATTAAAATTTATTAAAATATAAGTAGATACTGTAATCTCTTATTCCATTTTATTTTTGTTTAGTATATTACTGTTGTGTCCGCACTTGCAGAAAGAATATAAATGAAAATAAATAACCCATCATCGGGTTGGATGGTGGCACAGTCGGTTGTGCTTTCGGTTTGGGCTCTTTCCGTGATGGTTCAATTCCATCTCCCATCCACAATTTTTCCACAGCATGAATATCGTATATAATAATTACTCTTCGGTTAAATAAGACAACAGATGTTCATTTTTTCTTAAAACTAAAAACATTTTGGGGTAAACAATTGCTTATTTCTGCTAATATAATATTGATTCTGTGATCTACCAATTTATTTTTTTGAATATAAATTATAAATATCGAAATATTTTTATTTGATGAATTTTGGATTAGCAGAATATGTTCCAAAAGATTGCCCACTTTGTGGAGTTCCGGTACAGCTGGCTGACAGATTAACTGTTGATAGAGAGACAAGTAGATTATTTAATTATCACGTAAAATCTGAGGAGTTAATTATACATATTTTTTCTTTCAAGTCTTAAGCTTTAGGGTTGTGCGACTTATGTTCTTACGTGACTTTATGGCAACCCGAAAATTTTGGCACACAGCTCTTTTAGGATACAATGGTCCTAAGATTGACGATATAGGAGCAAACGAAATTAACATATAAATTATCTAGTCTGGTTCTCAACTAAAAATCATTTTAATATTAATTTTATTCAGTCCACAAAGCCTGTTTTAAATGTTGTTTCTGTGCCTGTAATCTCGAACAGGGAGCTGCCGCAATGGAACGATCCTTCTACGAACGTTATGGGCCTCGTTGGTATTGTAGAGGAACCGCAGGGAAATGCTCTCTTCTTCCAAATTCTAAAAAGGAAGAAAAACTGAAAGAGAAAGGGTTGGCTGAACGAAAAATTAAAAAATAAAAAAAATTTTTTTAAATTTTAGATTATTTTTAAATTAAATTCCTTAATAAAATTTAATTTTTTATTTTCCTCTTTGTTTGCCCTCGAATTCTTTTTAATTTTTGTTTATTAAAATCTGCAGAATTTAGAGGCCCCAATTGTTTCCAAGTACTGTTGAAGGTTTTTAATTTATTTCTTTTTGTTAATCTTCCAATTTTTGTTCCATTTGTTGAGGTAAATATTTTTGCAGGCAAAATTGTTGCATAGAAAGGAGTGCCGAATAGTCTAGTTTTACGTACAGATTTATTCAAAGGGCAGGAAGTAGCCTTAAATTATTAAAAAATTTTGTTATATGTAGTAAGTACATTGTCCTTCTTTTTTAAAAAAAATAGAGTTAAGGAGCCAGTTCTAAGAACGTGCGGTTCCGCCAAATTATAGAGTGCCGACGGGACAGGAATCGAGCTATTAAATTTTGTATCATTGTTTTGCTGGCTTAAGGAGAGGTTAATGAGTCGGGACCTGCTGACCC
The DNA here is from genome assembly GCA_036172955.1 of Meloidogyne arenaria. Taxonomy (NCBI): domain Eukaryota; kingdom Metazoa; phylum Nematoda; class Chromadorea; order Rhabditida; family Meloidogynidae; genus Meloidogyne; species Meloidogyne arenaria. Next base: position 61,270 of record JARQAB010000177.1, read on the forward strand.
CGTCCAAGGCCCATTGAAGTTCCAATAGCTCGTCCAAAAAACACGTAGGAACCAGCAACAAACATGAACCGAGGAACTTTAAGAATTTTTGGAACAGGGAAGTCAATGCATATCATTGATAACCCTTTCAAGGCAAGGTTTATAAAATTCGAAAAATATTTTCTAAACTATACTTCATAATATAAATTATCCAAAATAAAAATAGAAGGCTTCTTAAAATTGCTAATAATTATTTCTATAGAAAAGTGTTTATCTTCACTATCCAAATTTGTTGGATTTACTACATTTACAGCAACGGAAGAACTTGATTCATATTTAATTTCCTTAAAATTTTTTAAAAAATTTAATAAAACTACTAGAACATACAGAAGTACATTCACGTTTATTTAATATTCTTGTACAGACTTTAAGAAATATTTCAGGATCAGTTGTCCAATAACTTTAAAATTTAATTTTAAAACAATCATCTATTAGAGAAATATTTTACTTAAAATTAATTTGTCCGTCCTCTTTTTGGCAAATTATTTCCAGTTTAAGTATAGCAGTGTAATTTACATTATCCCCTCCTGGATTAATTACAACCAGGAATTTATCTGAAATTAAAAATTTACTTGTCTAAACATAAGTCTCAAGGACCCTTTAAAACATTGTGTCCGAGTCTTCAAATACCCATAGAGATCGAATTCGGGCACTTAAACTCTCTGGGACTCCTTAATTTAATTTATGGTCGGATGATCCATTTGATCAGCAGAAAGATTTTTAGTTTTAACGAGATTATAACTAGTGAGTATCATTTATTAGGCAGTTTCTCTCACACAATGGCAAAAAATTGTAACTTAAAGGTAAGGGGACTCTTTAAGGGTGATCGACTTACCAATTGGAAGGTCTATTAATTCTTTATTTCTCCCAATAATATCGTTAATTATCCTTCTTGAGCACATTTCATTATTTAATTTGTTAAATTGCCCCAAATTAAATTGTAGATTGCCTTCCTCAGAAGAATAAAAACTTTAAAAAATTCCTCTAAAAACAATTTTTAAATTTAGAAACCTGCATTCTTCACTATCAAAACTACAATTTTGCTGGGGATTAATTTCTTCTCGTGTAATAAAATTGTTGGAAAGGGCAATTCCATCAAATGGTTTTAAAGAAATCTAAAAAGATTAGTTCAGATTACCCTTCGTGAAGGACATGAAGAATAATCCTCTTCCTGGATAATTGGAATTCAAGCTAATTGTTAAACCTGCGCCTCTAAGGGAAAGGGCTGAGAATCCTAAGGATTGTTTAAGGCCTGTTTAATAGCTCCTATTCTCATTCATTCGAGCCGCCACAGGCAAATATTAACCAGTCGTGAACAACCGTACTAGAAACAGACATGATTAAGTTCCTAGCTTAAAGACATGCTAATTATCCTAGTAAAATTAAAAAAAATTTTTTCTCGCCTTCATACAATCCAGCAAGTGTTTATATGTTTTTAAATGATTTATTGTTGTGTTATTTCCTTTGTCTGTCATTTTTATTTTTTTCCGGAAATTGTTGAAGTCTTTAAAAAATTTTCTTAATTTATTTTTTAAGTAATAGAATCTACCTATTGGCAAAATACGAATTGTAGGACGAGCATTTTTAATTAACGGGATTAATAATTCATCTTTTTCATTTTCATTAAATTCTAATTTAATTGACTCATTTTTATGAATATTATTTATTAAGATTATATTGTCTTGGTCACTATCTTCAATTGTCTAAAATAGATTTTATTATCGTCTGTTAATTTTAATATTTTTTGATTAAAAAAGGAGTGTTAAGAGAATGCTTAGGACATCTAAAATCATACGGTATGAGTGATTGTTGAAGTATGAGAGAGATGTATGAGAAAGTCTCTCATATCTTGTATGAGAGACTTATGCCTACATGAAAAGAGGCTTATTCACTCCCTTGACACTAGAGACCGGACCGAGACGAAATCTCGATCGAGAATCTCGGTTATCGAGATTGAAAATTTTCGAGATCCCCAACCTTCCATTTATTTTTAAATGCCAGGGAACGATATTTAGTTAATATTTCTCTCTCGCACTAAGACACTGATAACCCTAATCAAAATTTATTTCCTAATCGGGCATACTTAATTCCAATTATTTCATTACCTGAAGACTTTTTAGATCATTTTTCTTATCTTCAAATAATTGTTGACTAGCCGAAGTAATTCCATTTACAAATTTATTTGTAGGGTGTGAACTTGGATAATAATTATAATTTCTTGAATTAATAAAGGAAGGAGGGGTACATAAATGAGCTTTTTGAATTAAAAAAAATATTAAAATATTTTTTGAAATTGAACTCATTTAAAGATGTTTTTAGTACAATTTTGAAAAAAAGATTTTATTTTTCCTATATAAATTTTTGACTTTATGAATATTTTCGCATCTTTCTCATCATTTTTCCTACATTCTCCGTTTTCACTTTTTTGCTTTACAAGAAGGGAATTTAATATTTTTCCCTCAATTTACACCTTTTTAAAAACATATTTGCATTGCTCTTCCTCTGCCTTTAAACGTTACAAAAATACAAATTTTACTAATCTTCC
>JARQAB010000178.1:0-63835 GCA_036172955.1 Meloidogyne arenaria
ATCCATTATTCATTCCTCCAAGAAAATTGTTCCAGAAAAATTGCAAATTAGCCTGTTGTGCCTGGCGACGTCTAGCCATTTCTTGTTCATAACGGTAACGAGCTTCTTGTTGCAAACGGGCATTTTCCTGAGCCTGTTTCTGTTTCCTTTCACAGCCAAGCGAGTTCCTCCTCTTCTCTTTCCTCCTCATCATCTTCTTCCTCATCCTCTTCTCTTCCTCTTTCTCTTCCTCTCTTTCTCCTTTTCTTCTCTCAAATCTTCCGCCTCTTCTTCAAGTTTCTCTATCTTACCTTCCAATTGTTCTACACGATGTCCAACTTATCCATTTCGTGTAAAAGTTGCTCAATTTCTGGACGATCATCAGGGTTCCGGGCCAAACAGCGCTAAATTACATTATTAAAGACTCACTACAAAACAGGCTATTAGAGTCTGAAAGACATCAATAGAATCCAAAAGAGTCTACAACATTTTCGGTCTTGATGTCAACCCAACCAGGCCTCCCAGTTCAAAACATTCTCCAGATTCAAATATACACTGAACTAGCTGCCGCTTAGTTCCGAGCTTTATGGTCATTGTATGGATGAGTGGGTATCCTGGATGAGTGGTAGATGAGTGGCCACTGGATGAGGGTGTATATTCTAAGCAATACTCTCTATTTAAGAAGCCCCTCATTCTAAGATTCGATTTCTCGATCCCAAAGGTGTATCCTTTGGTGATGTCTGCCCCTACTAAAAATTACTTGCCTTAACAATTTCTAAAAGTGGTAAATCTCGATATTTTTCATCAAATTCTATTGGCTTTTTACCGTCAAAAATTGTCTGTCTGAGCTCGGCATCTGCCTTTTCCCCACGTTCTTCCTCGTCTAGATGCTCGTATTTTTTAGTTATCCAGTAGTAAGGGCTTTTTCCATGGAGCATTTGGTAAAGAATTACTCCAGCTGACCATGTATCGGATTTTGTGCTCAACTAATAATAAAAATATGAAACACAAAATACAGAAACACAAAAATACAAAAAACACAAAAATACAAAAAACACAAAAATACAAAAACACAAAAATACAAAAAACACAAAAATACAAAAACAAAAAAATACAAAAAACACAAAAAACACAGAAAATACAAAAAAACACACAAAAAATACAAAAAAACAGAAAATACAAAAAAACACAAAAAATACAAAAAACACAGAAACACAAAAACAAAAATACAAAAAAACACAAAAAATACAAAAACACAGAAACACAAAAACAAAAATACAAAAAAAACACAAAAAATACAAAAACACAGAAATACAAAAAACACAATAAATACAAAAAAACACATATTTAAAATAAAATACCGGAAATTGTTTACGACGAGCCAAAAATTCCTCCTCATCATGGGCTGCACACCAGGCGACCTGTTCAGGACTCATATACATTACAGTCCCAGTTACAATCTCTCCACAAGCTTTAGACAAGTCCTGCTTTTTCATGACTCCTCCAAAGTCAATAACTTTTAAAACGAGTGGATCATCTTTTGTAGGGAAGTGTTGATCGTTGATAACTCGGGGGGCACGGAAGTAGGCCATATTCTCTGGTTTGAGATCTCCATGAACAAAACCTTTAAAAGGGGACAAATAGAGTCTTATAAAATATTTATTTGATATTGAGGACATTTGAGTTCAACTTATCATAGTTATTGACCTTTGAGCTCGGGCTGCTAGGTCTCTGGTAAAAGGACAGACTCAAATGACCCCAATGTCAAAAATTACCCACCATTTTATGCGAGGATTAATGCTTGTCAGAATTCCTTGAAGGTATTCCGCACCCATTCATGCTTTCCCTGCCCATAGAGGCGTAATTCATCAAAAAATCGTGTGTGCCAATTCCATAACCATATGTTGTTTTGTTGGTGGGGTGTTGCCTCACTAAATTAAAGGGTAAACATTTCAAAATTTATAACTTTGGACAAAATGTCTCTAAAATCTGAAATTTTCCACAATAATAGTTCTATATTTGTAGTTAGTTTTTCCACAAAATTTCAGCTTTATCTCTTTAAATATAGACCAAGATATGTTTTTTCTCGAAGTTTAAAATAAAGCCCCCCCTTTGCTTTTCCCCCCCTCCTCTCATCAACTTTTTTTTGTTTTTTTTGAGGGGATATGGATTTTGGAAAATTTTTCAAAATTAATTTTCACCCTCTTAAAACTCTAAAAAAAATCCAAATAAAACAAACATTTCAAACAATTTTGGAATTCTTTCAACTTTATTTCTGGGTAAGCTCCCCCAAAGATTTTAGCCTCATTTGTTGAATGGTTGCGTTGCTTGTGTTCAAAATCTTTTCCTAGATCGACCCACTTTTGAAAGCCATACAACGTTTTAGCGACAGTTATGCATGTGTGGCTCAAAAGGCGTGGAAAACCTTTTAAAAAATTTTTAAAATTTTTTAAAAAGAAAATTTCAATCCGGCTAGTACGCTCCATGTTGAATTTGCCCTTTAATGTTGTATATGCTTTCCATTCACCGTAATTTACGGTTGGAATTGATTCCGACAACGTTTTTCGAGAAAATCTGGGGAGGAGTTTTACATTCTGGCGGCACAGGTCAGAATAAATGTCTCGAATTGGCAAGGCTTTGCCATACACAACTGAAAATTATTTTCTCAAAAAAAATCTTAGAGTTATTTTTATCCACAAAAATTTATGCGGACAACTTTTGGCGGACGACTTTTGCTCACAAATTTTTTTTGTTCGGTGGGTTCTCATTAGATTTTATATTTTCTTGTACATACATATTTTATCCCTATTTTAGTTTTGAAAAATATTTTTTGTACTTACATCCCACACCTCAAAAATAATATAATAGGGATACTTCGGGGGTAATACCCGCTCTCAGAAAAAGGAAGATATTTTCTAAGAATTTTATTAAATTCCCCAGCAATAATTATTCTATTCTCATAATATTTTTTATTATTAACAATTTATCCTTTCGGCATAAAACGCCATTAAAGCCATTAGAAATGGCTTACAAGCGTGGACTTCATCAAAACAACGTCTAAACTTGCCTAGGTAGGGTTTTTCCAATTTAATTTTAATTTCAGAGTCAAATTTTTTTAAAAAATATTTTAATAATAAAAGAGGAGCGGGATTGAGGGAATTGTCTAATTACTTAAGGAGACGTTTTTGCCTTATAGGATTTAAGAGGAGGGCCTTTCATTTAAGAGGAGGAGCCTTTCATTTAAGAGGAGGGCCTTCCTCGACTCGCGCACGTCTCCACGTCCCCAATTTTTGTTTGTTCTTCATATTTATTTTTTATTTTTCTCTAACATTTTTTTCTGTCTAATTTAAAATGCCATTTCAATATTCATTGATTAGTAGCGATCAGAGAGGTATTGCCATATCCCCCCCTTCCCTTATTTCATAATTCCCATTATCCACCCTCTCCACATGTATCTCCACCTCTCTTTACCCTCTCCCCTCCTTACTTTATCATCTTTGTTCCTTTCCGCTTCCCTTCAACTCCCCCTACCTTCCCTCCCCACTCTTCCCCGCTCTTCTCTCTCTCTCCCCCTCCTCCCCTCGCTTGCCCTCCACTCTCTCTTGCCCCCCTCTTCCCCCTTCAATCTTCCCCCACATTGCCCACCTCTTCTCTCCTCAGTCAACATCTTCATATGATTTTTATTCAATTTATTGAATAAATCACTCTGATCAAAGAGGATAGAGGTTAATATAATTAGAGAGAATGGAGAGGTTGAAAAAATTTTTTTGCCCATTTTGCCTTCCTTGCAGACACTTTTGTCTTTATAGACGTCTGAACTATATATTCAAAATTAAAAAAATTTAAAATAGTGGTAGACGGAAGGGGGAGAAATATTGGTTGCCCTTTCAATGTTTGTCGGCTCCTTTTCTTTATAAAAAATGTTGAATTGAAATTTCTACTTATCTACGAATTTTTCTGTTTACGTGACTACAAATACCGTCTTGATAGCCTCTATATAATTTCAAAAACCTCTATATAATGGACAATCATTCTAACCCTTCTTAAAAATCTGTCGTGAAAAACGAGGGGGGAAAATATATAAATAACATTTATTTATTTTATTAATTTTATTTATTTATATTTTTATTAAATTTTAATATAATTTTTCCCAACATTACACAATTAGTTACTTTGCTCTTTCCCGAGCATTTCCGTTCTCTTCTCTCTCTCTTAAAATATACACTTTTTCTGTTTGTATAAAATCCCCTATCTATAACAATATCAGTTCTTCTTAGTTCTTTTTAGTTCTTCTAAATTCTTTAAGCTTTATTAAGCTTCTCTTTGTAAAATTAATATATTTTATAAATAAATCTTTGAAAATTGTTTTCAATTTGTATTAAAATTGGGAATTAATTAGAAGTTTACTTGGTTTCGCCAACAAATACTTATCTTCTGGTTTTGTTGTAGCTTAGAAAGACTATTTCTTTCAGTGGGGGCTCAGCGATTTTAAAGAAGCAAGGCAAGTTTAAATTTTTTAGAAAAAATTCAAATTTTAAGTTGGGAAAAATTTTTTTTAAATTTCCCTTAGAAACTTAGAAATAAAGACTTTGTCATTTTCTAAGTAGACTGTTAACAATTATTGTTAACAGCCAGTAACTTGTTTTCTGGGAAGTGGGAAAATTTTTAAAGGAAAAAATACATCCAGCAATCTCAACAGAAGACAAGTCAATGAGGAGTAGCCCTTTGGAACAGCGGCTACAAATTACAATCAAAAAGATTGTAGAATTATTGAAGGCAGACCTAACTGAATTTGATTTAGATCGGGTCTTGGAAATGCCTTTAGAAGAAGAAATAATATATTTAGAGAGTTCAATAGAAGATTTGGACAATCTAATAAGAGGCCTCTGCGCGGCAAAAGATGAAATAAATTCGGTCTTTGAAGATTGGACTGAATTAAATAAAAAGGCATCAGCAGCAGAAAGGCCAGAATTCGACGCTTTTTTTAAAGCGTTCGAATTAAAGCATAGGCCAAGTCAATACGCGGCCGACGCAGAAAAGAAATTGACATCCTTGAGAATGTCAAAATCAAAGTTAAGTCGCAAATTGCGACTAAAGAAGCTTAATTTAAGAAGAGAAAATGCTCAGATTGAGCAAGCGCCACAAGTAACTCCTGCCACGCCAGTTCATTTTGAAATAAGGCATGAGGCGTTGAGCATAGGCAAATTCCATGGCACCGATCCAGACATTTGGCCTGATTGGTGGGAGCTCTTCATGTCAATACATGAAGATAGTGGTTTATCGACCGAAAGAAAATTTCTTTATCTTCGGTCGTTCATTCCACAGGAGAGTCCTGCCGGTCTTTTGATCGACGGGTTCCAACCTAGTGAATATGGGCAAGCAATCGACTTGCTTAAGCAAAATTATGAAAATAAAGATAGAAGAATTAGAAACTTGCAGCAGCAACTTCTAACACTTCCACATTGTAACACTCTGGAAGATGTCAGAAAATTCTATCTGAATTTGGAACGAATCTGTCGCCAATTGGCTGGTCTGGGAAATGATACAGATTCGGATTTTTATTACAACCTGCTGGAAACCAAATTGACGCGACCAATGTTAAGAGAAATTTTGGCCGTCAAAAAGGAAGCTGGAGATAATTGGACAACCAGCAAATTCAGACTCGAGCTAAAGAGGCTATTAGAGTCTGAAATGGAAATCTCGTCGATCTTAAAAAAGATGGGCGATGAAAAGAAAGGCGAGGAGAAAAAAAAAAAAACAATTTTCCAAGCCAAAGGACGAACCTCATACGCCGAAAAGGACAGGCAATGAAAAAAGGATGAGTCCAAGGAATGAGGATGATTCATCTCCTCCGACAGTCGCTTGTTCGACTGTTGGAAAAACAAATCGAAAGGAAACGGTAAGAGAGAAAAAAGAAAAAAGATCTCTCTACTGTTATTTTGCCAGAAAAAAACACTGGTCTAATGAGTGTAGAAATACTCAACACTTCAGGCGCGAAAAGAGCGTATTAAAGAAGACATGCGCTGTATTCGTTGTTGCAGACTCGGACACGAGGCAGCAGACTGTCAGCACCCATCGAAATGTTTGGGATGCTCAGGGGCACATCCGTTAGCGTTGTGTCCGAACCAGAAAATTCCACAACAGCCGAAGTTTAAACAATCGGCTGGCGTTGGAAAACAAAACGGGTTTAAGAAAAAATGGACCCAAGAGAAAATCAAACAGATGGCTGATGATGGGAAACAAAGCCATTATCAGAAAAAATGGACTCCGAACAAATGGACTACGAAAAAATGGAAAATGGACTCCAAAAGAGCAACCGAGCCGGAAACCCAAGCAATAGGTTTCAAATACTGCTTGTTGAAATGCGTACAAGCAAAGATGTTCAACCCAAAATTGGGGAGGAATAAAAAAGTATCCGGAACAATTTTTATTGATTCTGGAAGCCAAAGTAGCATGATCTCTGAGAGACTTGCAAAAGAATTAATGCTAAAGCCTCACTCATTCGAAAAAATTAGAATTGAGAGGTGTAGGCCCACGAGATCTTACCACTCAGTCTTATTCGGAGATGGTAAAAGTTGGACTTGAAACTAGTGAAGGACCAATGCAATTGGAACTTCTTGTTGTTCCAAGTGAACACCTGCCTCCAATGGTAACCGTTCAAATCGGCGACCAAGACAAAGCAATTTTGGAAACCAACCCATTGGAGGTGAAGCATAGAATAGAAAACCCCGATGTACTAATTGGGGCAAAATATTTAAATGAATTGGAAATAACAAAGATCCGCCAGCTTCCAAGCGGATTCTGGCTTTCCAAATCAATTTTAGGTCCACTGCTGGATAGCGAAGGAGAACTAATTGCTTCGGCAATTGTTTCACAATTGCCGGAACTAAATTGTGTTTGTCCTCAAATTGAGGCAAGAAACAAATGCCTTCCGAAAAGAAAGGTAGAAGCAGTGTCAATACAGGAAAGAACAATCCAAAAATTAAACAAAAAATGGATTGCAGCCCAAAAACTAAGAACGACCAAAAATGATTGGTCAAATATCCAGCCCGGTGGAGGGAGGGTCGTCCCTATTGAGGACGAGTATGCGCCCCTGAGCTTTTGGCGAAAGGGGCGGAACAAAAAATTCAGGGAAGAACTCCGTACCGCCAGACAAAAAATTGCGGAATCGGATAGAATGGGGAAACAACCCCATAAACAGCTCTACCCAACCGAAATCAAAAGAGAAGGGTCGACAAAAAGAAATTTTATCGGATCAATAAAACAGAAAGGGTCCGAGAAATTCGCCTCGAGACAACCGAACTGGTCCACCCCCACTCGGAGCTTTGCACTGAGTGGGGAACAGTCGGACTACCTTGTCGACGGGAGGATAATAGCACCGGTCGTTTCAGACCAAGGGCTAGCTGTCAAAGAAGCACAGCACAATCGATTATTGGGTCGTGGCAGTCGAAGCCTGAATGACCCAGCAGCAGCAGACACGGTCGGTTCCTTCGGAGCCCTTCGTGAGTATGACCACCCATTAGCCTCAACATTCCGAGGCACGAGGGAATCAAGCTTTAGGGGGATGAAGCGGCACTCCAAACTTTCATCAGCACTGGTGGCTTGGAAGCTTGGATCTGCTGGAGGAAGAGGACAAGGCATAGGGCCGAGCACTTCACACATCACCCCGGTGTTGGGAGTGTCGTGAAAACGAGGGAAAATATATAAATAAAATTTATTTATTTTATTAATTTTATTTATTTATATTTTTATTAAATTTTAATATAATTTTTCCCAAACATTACACAATTAGTTACTTTGCTCTTTCCCGAGCATTTCCGTTCTCTTCTCTCTCTCTTAAAATATACACTTTTTCTGTTTGTATAAAATCCCCTATCTTATAACAATATCAGTTCTTCTTAGTTCTTTTTAGTTCTTCTAAATTCTTTAAGCTTTATTAAGCTTCTTCTTTGTAAAATTAATATATTTTATAAATAAATCTTTGAAAATTGTTTTCAATTTGTATTAAAATTGGGAATTAATTAGAAGTTTACTTGGTTTCGCCAACAAATACTTATCTTCTGGTATTTGTTGTAGCTTAGAAAGACTATTTCTTTCAAATCTCTATATTGTGGATTCCCTGTATTAGACTCTGATCATCTGATCAGATCATCCAACCCCTTTGAGTATTTTTTTCTTGGCATTTGTCAAAAAGAAAGCTTTCATTTTCTATAATTCAACAACCAAACACATTTATTTAATCAATTAAAAATATTTTAAATTTGACGTTAATTATTATTAAGACTTGAAAATTCAAGTAATTTTAGAAGCCTCTTATTTGTTTGCTCTTTGATATGAAAATTGGTTACTGTATGCTTCTTGAAGTAGTTATTGCAGATCATCCAAATCTGAAAAATATAGAAATGACATTTGATCCCAGAAGCTCGTATGAATTTGGTATTAGGTCCTATAAATGGTCCACACTCCTGATTCCCTTGAGAGTTTCCTTCCCATTTCTTAGGGGAAATTCCTTTCCAGTTCCGTACCCCCTTCCCTCCTGCCTCCTTCCCTCCTGCCTCCCTTCCAAAAAATACCTCGGTTTTCGCAAATTATCCATAGCCTGCATCCATCGGTCCTCTTCCGTTTTAAAAGGTGCTCTCCTTTCTCTATTTCCGGAAAGTGGAGTTATTTCAAAAAGTGCCAAACTGGGTAATGAGTTGCTACGCTTTTGTTGTCCTCCAATGACTGGGGGAAATGCTTCAATTTCTGAAAAGTGTTTTATTTTTATATTTGTATTTTTATGTATTTTTATGTGTTTTCTTGTATTTTTTGTTTTCTGTATTTTGATTTTTTGTATTTTTGTGTTTTTTATATTTTGTATTTTATGTATTTTTGTGTTTTTTGTATTTTTTTTGTATTTCTGTATTTTTCTTTTTGTATTTTCTTGTATTTTTAGAAATAAAAATAAAATTTTCTTTCAAAAAACACAAATCAGAATTATGTATTTTACTTTACTAAAAAATAATATTTTTTACTTTCAAAATCACTGCTATCCACTAAGGGCTCTCCAATAAATCCGTTTGCATAATGAGCAGCTGGCCATAAAGCAGACAGTGTATAACTGACTGGAATTGTTGCAAATAAATTTGTTAGCAATAATAAACTGACAAAATGTTGTTGGAATTGTTGGGGCATTTTTTTAATTTATTTTTTAATAAATAATTAAATTCAGAATTTTTTAAAATTTATTCTAGAATGTGTATTTTTAGTAAATTATAAAATACAAATTAATTATGGTAAAATACAAAAATACAAATATAACGGGAAAAATACAATCAGAATTCTGATTTAAATATTACTAAAACACATTTCTTCTGCATAATTATTAAATAAAAATACAAATCAGAATTTTTGTATTTTTGTTAAATCAGAATTTTAGTGTTCTCTTTAGGTAAATCACAAATCAGAATTTAATAAATATTTTTGTATTTTTCCAGAAATTATTAAAAATATTATTTCTGGTTTATTTTTATAAACTATTAAATAAATAAATATTTATCTTTATTTTTCATCCCAACCATTAAGGATTATTTAATTAGGTATAAGCTATATTTTATATTATTATTATTTAGGTTACACAAAATTAATTATTAAAATGTGGGATTTTATTAAATTATTAAATCAACTTTGTGACAAAATGGCAAAAATTGGGGTTGTGGCGAAATGAAAAATTTTATAAATTCTAGAAAAAATTCCTTTATAAAAAATTCTCAAGCTTTAAAAAAGAGGAATTAAAAAATAGCTTTTTTGACAAAAGATTTTATTTTCACACGCAGATTCGAGGATTTTGCCCTAACTATAATGTTAAGGGGAAATAAAAGGGTATTTATTATTCAATTAAATTCGTCATCTGATTTAAAGAAAATACAAAAAATTCTGAAATAAAGTAAGGGAAAATACAAAACAGAATCTGTGTTTTTAATAAAATACAAATCAGAATTCTGGTCTTAAATATTAAAACACGTTTCTTCTGAATAATAGGTAAAAACACAAATCAGAAATTTTGTATTTTTTGGGTAAATCAGAATTCTGATTTGTTTAGATATTGCAAAAATACATTTTTTCTGAACAATGATAAAGTAAAATACAAATCAGAATTTTGTGTTTCTTTATTTAATAAAATAAAAATCAAAATTCTGGTAAGGAAACGACAAAATACAAAATTTGTATTTTCAATTTTTATATATTTTGCAGAAATATTAGGAACATTTATTTTACCAGAAGTAAAATTTAAAAAAACTTAAATATTAAAAATTAATTATTCAGTATCCAAATAAGGATATAAAAAATAATTTCCCTATTTTTAAAAGCAATTTTATTTAATTTTTGAATTTTTAAATAAAAAAATAATTATTTTTTTTATTCTTTTATATTTGGACTCTCAGCAGGCGAAAAAACTTTAAAAAATCAGAAAAAAAAATTCTGATTTTTTCTTCAACTAAAAATAAAACAGAAAATAAACTTGTCGTCACAACTAACGTTAGCTAGAGGAGAGAAAAAATTTTTTTCAATTTTTATGATGATAAAAAAATATTTAAATTTAACAACTCAATTCTCTGTGACGGCAATCCACAAAAATAAAATAATAAAAATGCAAAAGTTTTTTTTTTACTTTTTTTTTATTTTTCCAATTCCAATTGCCATAACTCTTCATTCAAATTAGTTCGCAGCTGGATGGCCAAATCTTGGGGGTAGTCTACAAACCATTCATTTCTGCTTATAAAAATGATGAAAAGGGTAAATATATGTAAAAGTTGGTAAATGACGTTGAAAAAAAAATTTTTTTGGAGAAAAATTTTTTGAAATTTTTTTAGAAAAAAATTCTCAAAAATTTCTCCAAAAAAGACTTGCTTTAATTATTAAAAGTTTTTGAAAAAAAATTTTTCGCAAAAATGGGATATTTTGTCATTTTTTAAAAATATTGGGATAAATTGTCATTTTCAAAATTTTTACTAATTTTTCAAATAATTTTAATAAAATTGTTCTTACCCCGTTAACAATTCAATGTCTCTGATCCGTGTAGTATGCCGGAAAATGTATTCAACAGAGAACTATGAAAATATAATTATTTTTTGAGGGGTTTTTGTCACCCTTTGGACTTTGATATTCACCTCCTTCCAACCTAGCAGGTTAAAACAAAAATGAGAACGATTATTGCCTGAGGTGGGATGGTTGAGCGGTTACCAACCTTGCCTCGAGAAGCTTTCAGGACCCACTGATATTCTACTATATCCCTTCGAATCACCTGATGTCCACCTTAATCACCCAAATCCCTCAGTATCTCTTTCAATCCCCCACACATAAAATAAAAATTTAGGGGAGCGTGAGTTTGGGAACGACGGGCCTGACGGATTTCTCTAATGACGGATTGTCCAGGTACGGATTCAACTCCTCTCCCAACCATCTTTTCCCCCCTCTATAGCCTACCAAACAATTCAAATCCTTCTCAACTATAGGCAACACAAAAGCCAATGTTCTTGTCTGTTCCAAATCCTCACATTGCCTTCCTTCACTGTTCCAACTAGAATTGGAACACCGCAACAAAATTAGAAAAATGTGTGAAGGAATTGGGGTAAATTTAATGGCATTTTTCATTCCCCCAATAATTATTTCATCAGCAATTCCATCATTATTGTGGTCAAATATAGGGCCCGACCACATTAATAAATGGCGATAATGTTGGACATACTGTTTTGTTAAACTTTGAATTTGTTTCCAAACACCTTAAAAAGTTTATTGTTCTTATACAAAGTCTTCTATTATTTTACGTATACTCCCTCTTTTATTTGGATTTTTTAATTGGTTGGTCATTCGGTAGGGGGGGGCCTACAAGTTATTGTAGTGTGACCCACAAATCTTTCAGCCCCAAAAATGTGCATAAAACAGAGATTATCAGGCCGGATCTGGGAAATCCGACTCTAATAATAAGGTCAATTCTCAATATGAACGATATAACCTTTGTGCTGTTACATCCTAGAGATTCTGGAAATTAACCATAAGCCGGATCTCACACTAGCTAGCCGACCGCGGTAATATCCCATGTGACGTTATATCGAAAGTCAGCCTAATTTTAATTTCTATTGTTCTATTTTAGGCTGATGACTTTTCTATTTTCTGCATGACTCTTTAAATATTTATTTTTTAATTTTCTCTCATTCTAATAAATTTTTAAAAAGGGAAATAACAAATTTTTTTGAATAATTTTAAACTTGCCATTGTAAAAACCAATGGGCACTCGAAATTGGCCTTGAAGTATATAACGAGCATAATCTTTATTTTAATAATAATTTTCTCAAATTTTAAACTATTAGGATTACCATCATCAGAAAATATACTAATAATTGTAGTAGATAAAGGAGTGTCATTAGAGTCAAAATTATTATTTATAGAAGCCTGTTTTTCATATATGGCACATTTGTTAAGGTCGGAGTTTTGTTGATTAGAGGTTGGTTGGGTTGGAAAAGTGGGTTGTTGAGAGGAGATTCTTGAATAAAATTTGGAAAAAATTAAAGAGGGATTTTAGAGTCTAAGGAGTGAACCTAAACCTCGGGTATAAACCTTGGTTAAGTCCAGACACCATAACTCTGGAACTAGTGAACCTATCTTTATGAAATCTAAGCCATTCGATAGAGCATTAAATTTGCTACAAAATAAAATTTAAATCAAAATTTTATGTCAGATATAAAAAAAGTTATCGTTCCTAAACCAACTTGATTTCAATAAAATCGTCTACCTTCTCCTAGTTTTTCTTTAATAAAATTTTTTATTTTTAATTTAAATTTTAGTTTATTCGGCTTTTTAGATAGCTAATTTAATTCTCTATCGAATGACACCAAAATAGTTTCAAACGGTTCACGCGTTTATTAGTTATAGGGCCTAGACCCAACTGTACTCTTCTCCTTTCTCTACCCACCCATTTAAATTTTGTTCCAAAAATTTATTTTCTCCACTGTTTCCATTCATTTCCGACTCTGCTTGTCTATTCCAAGGTTCAGGTGAGTCAGTTTCTAAGACCGTTGGATCACTATCTCTCGCATCAGTTTCAATATCGTCCAAATCTTTTTCTTGTTCTTTAAGATTTTCTGGTGGGGATGATTCTTTTTCCATGGATGTTGTTGTTGATCTTAAGCAAATATTTAAAGGGGGAAAACAGTGGAAAGAAATGAAAATTACTGTAAAGCAAACACAAGACTCTAATGTCCGTTGATAAATTTAATGTTGATAAATTGGGGTAACCTCCAAAAACTTGAGAGACAACTTAACAATAATGGGTACAGCCCGGCGCGCGGCCATAACGGCGCAAAGCCATAACTTGCCTCAAGATTTCCATATCTTACCAAAATTAGTATTAAACGATTCCCTCATCGAGCTAAAGAGATTGGTAACAAAATTGATAAAGACCAGAAATTTTACAGCAAGTTATAGCTTTGCGCCGTTATGGCGCGCGCCTACTTGGGCGGGGGTCACTTTAGTACGTGGGTGCAGGCTTTAATTTACAAATGTTATACCATTCGAAAGAGCTCGTCGAGCTGAGTCGAATGCCACCAAAATTAGATCTAGGAAAAATTTCTGGACCGAGATATAGGTCCCTGAAGTTTGAAAAACCATAGGGGGGAGTAAGCTCAATTTTGGGGTAAAAAATTCGAATATGTAAATTATACCTCGTTCGAAAGAGCTCCTCGAGCTGAGTCGAATGACACCAAAATCAACGAAATCCGACTTGATTGGACCGAGATATAAGCCCCTAAAACCTAAGATACAAAGGGGCGATTTTTGGAATAAAAATTTTTTTATACAAATAATACCCCATTCGAAAGAGCTCGACGAGCTGAGTCGAATGAGACCAAAATCACCATGATTGAACAAGATTAGACAAAGTTAAGACACAAAAACAGGCAACATAAACCTATGGAGCGTCGGCGAGGCGCTTGTGCAAAACCCCGCGCTTCGCGCGGGGTTTTGCGGCACGCGCCTCGCGGGGAGTCTACGGGCGATGGGTCTGGGCTCGTAACATAAACCTATTCTTATCTCCCTTGTTCTGGACGTATTTGGAGCCTCTGTAGCAGCAAAAATCTCCACAGATGCCATAGGTAAGGAGCTAAAAGAAAAGATCAGAACTTTGTCCAATCAAGTCGGATTTTGTTGATTTTGATGTCATTCGACTCAGCTCGAGGAGCTCTTTCAAATGAGGTATCATTTGCATTTTCGAATTTTTCACCCCAAAAAAGTGCTTGGTCCCCCCTATGGTTTTTCAAACTTCAAGGACCTATATCTCGGTCCAGAAATTTTTCCTAGATCTAATTTTGGTGGCATTCGACTCAGCTCGACGAGCTCTTTCGAATGGTATAACATTTGTAAATTAAAGCCTGCACCCACGTACTAAAGTACAGCCCTTGGGCGTGCCCCACAATAAGTGTCACTAGAGTCTAGATAAAAACGTGACATTTGAGTCTGGTGACATTAGAGTCTAAGACGGATTGCTTGCTCTAATTAATCACCTTTTAACGTCAAACGATCTCCCTCCATTATTCACTCCCTCATTAACAAAATGGGACGAATTGTCCACTTGAGTATCCTCTCCCTTCATTTTCTCATCAAATTTTCCCCTCAACTTCTCCTTTGAAAAATCAAAAAATACAGTACAATTTGCCCTGTGGTCTATATTCGGAATCGGGGCAGTCATTTGAGTCTCCACGAAATTTGCCATTTGAGTATATCTATTGTACACTAAAGTAGCGTTGCATAATCTCAACAAACACATTTGGCCAACAGAAAAGAATTTGGAGGGGATTGATATTTTTGAGGGGTATTTACAATTTTTGCTGTTGTAAATAGGCACGTTATTGTTGTTATTTTTATTTTCTTCTGATTTTGAGGAGGAGGCGGTAGTGGAGTAATAAAAATTGGAAGGGTAGTTTAACTAAGAAAAATTTTTTTGGAAATTTTTTTGAATTTTTTGAAATTTTTTGAAATTTTTAAAAAAATTTTTGTTTTACATTAAATTTGCATCCATCTCCACATTTTACAAGTCTAGCACCTTCGCATTCTTCCAAATCTATCATCTGTGATTTTTCGACAGGAGGGGGTGATTTGAGTAGAGAATGTAGACGACCCATAGTTCCGTTATTTGGAGCAGTGAATGGCAATTGCATCAAAACTACAAACTAGCACTAACCAATTATTTGTTTTAAAACCAATTATTTGTTTTTATTTGTTATTTGGACTAGCCAGCATATTAGAGTCTGGAGTTTGAGTGACATTTTAAGGTCATTTTTTGTCAGACTCTAATGTGTCTACTTTGTCAGACTCTAATAGGGTCTTTAATTAATGATAAATTTTGTTGGTCCAATACTCAAATGCACCTATTATTGTTAATATTTTTTTAAAAATATTTTAAAGGCGATCTTAAAACTGGGTGTTCCCTTCACACTATCTAGTAGTGTGTCTAGTAGTGTGAAGGGAACATGAGTATAACAATTATTAAATAATTAATATGTACCCGTACTCTAATCAAACACGTCTATACTCAAGTGTACCAATTATTTTTAATATTATTTTCAAGGAGGTCTAAGTAGTGGGTGTTCTCTTCACACTACCTAGTAATGTGAAAGGAACATCAGATTAATTATCTCATTAATAATTACCAATTATAAATTACTAATTGAATCGGCCCAAATAATTGTTACCAATTAATTGTTCCAAATATCAAAAATATTTTTCAACACTCTAATAACCCCCACCTGTAAACAAATTGTAAAGTTCAATGTTTTGGAAGGTCTCTATTTGATATCCATTTTTAATTGAAGGACCCCAAGCACCAAAAATTGCCCTCATTTCACGCATTCTATTATCGTATCCATGGTCTCCTTTTTCCATAGGGCCGTGTTCCTTTAGGCTTTTTTGATCAACAAAAACACGCCCTCCCGCTGTTGAATCTATCACAATTTCTCCTATTCTGCTGCTTCTTGTATAGCTATTTAAATTTTTCGATTATTCAATCAAAAATTCAATTTTACTGATATCTCATTGGCATAGTGTAGCGTGTGTAAACTCTAAATTTCTGGCCACCTAAGCACGTCATTGGAGCGAGCACTTGATCAATGAACGACGAATCTAGAATAAATTTCGATTAGTACTTCTACTAGACTCGAGTGTCCAAACCCTAGACTCTAGTGTCTCTTCTTCTATACTCTAGCGTCCAACTATAGTTTAGTGTAGTGACCGGCAAAATCGCGTTTGCGGGATCCCGCGGGATAAAAATTTTTTAAAAATCTTTGCGGGACGGGATCCCGCGGGATAAATCCCGCAAATCGAAAAAAGTGCGGAACTGCGGGACGGGATCCGCAAAATCCCGCGCGGGATCCCGTCCCGCGCCGGTCACTAGTCTAGTGTCCATATTCCCAAGACTAGTGTACAACTGTATTATAATGCTAAATTTCCAAAACTGTAGTGTCTAGAATCTAATGTCCAACTACTTTAATTTCCAAAATTCCCAAGACTCTAGTGTCCATCTTTATTTTTTCAATAAACTCACTCGTAGAATCACGAAAATTAATATGTCCAATAGTTCCTCCAAAAACACCCCCAACTTGTGGGTCTTTGGCATTAACATATTTATCCAGAGAGAAAAAATTATCACTTCGGAGCTTTTGAGCACATAAAAAAATTTTTAAATTTGATTAAACATACTTGTATTTCATTTACCATGGTCTGAAAGGATTACTATATTGATGCATCCTAGTAGACCCTAAAAAATTGAGAGTTTTAGTCCAAAAATTAGACACAGACTCTAGTGTCATGAAAACAAAAATTTTGCTAGTGTGTGAGGAAAACTATCAGGAAAGGGTACACGACTAATAGGCGCGGCCGAATAGGCGCCATTTATTCGGCGCGGCATGTTTTCGGCGTTCAGGGCAAAAAATTTAAATATAGCGACAAAAACTTTTTTCCGCGCAAGTTTATGTGTTTTTGCCCTAAACGCCGAAAACATGCTGCGCCGAAAAAATAGCGCCTATTCGTTCGCGCCTATTCGTCCTGGTCCGCCAGGAAAGGGGCATTTGAGTCTGATAACAAACAGACTATTCACGACTCAAATGAGTTCAAAATTATTTTAGGGTAGTTGGAGTCTCAAAATAAAATTTGATATTTGAGTCTGAACTTTTCCAAAATTCTCAAACTGACGTTATCATCCAACTGATGCATTAAATAATTAATCATAGCATCCACATAAATTAAAGCAGAATTAACTGCATCGGAGTCGGGGCCCTCTCTATGCATCGCTGTATCAGGCTGTTCAAAATACCTTTAAAATAAATTTTAAAATATTTTTTAGGTAAATTCACATTGCCAGAAAAGACGGCCTTTCAGACTCTTCTAGTTGTAGCCAGTCAATCACCTAAATTTTTAATAGAGACCGGCAAAATCGCGTTTGCGGGATCCCGCGGGATTAAAGTTTTTAAAAAATCATTGCGGGACGGGATCCCGCGGGATAAATCCCTCAAAATCCCGCACTCCCGCAAAATCCCGCAAATCGGAAAAAGTGCGGGATTGCGGGAGCGGTATCCCGCAAAATCCCGCGTGGGATCCCGTCCCGCGCCGGTCTCTATTTTTAAATTTAATTTTGGGGGTTATTAGAGTCTCAAATGAAAAAGTGGGTCATTTGAGTCTGAATTTTTCTTACTTGTCTAGCACGTGTAAAGAAAGGTTTAGACGAGTCGTATGCGAAGCGGTAAGTAGGCAAAATTCCTTGAATTGCCACTTCACTCCCTGGCCAAAAGAAAACTGCCGATTTCTTTCCATTCTTTGCTACAGTATTCCAAATCTATAGAATATCCGAAAATTTTTTGAAAATTTATTCTTTAAATAACCGGTTCTCCATTATACCAAGCTGGATTGCGTGAAGACTTTGCAAAATTCTTCTAAAAATAGATGGGAATTATTAGACTCTAGTGTCCAGTATTTTAAAAATAAGGGAAGGATGGAACTCGAGTGTTCCTACTAAAAATAGTTATATTGAGACTCAAGTGTCCAAAACTTAAAAAATGGGCTCAACGCCAAAAACATGCTGCGTCGAAAAAATGGCGGCTATTCGTCTGCGCCTATTCGGCCGGGCCTATTAGTCCTGCTCCGGAAAAAATGGGGATACCGAGACTCAAGTCTCCCTTAGTGAGTCTATTAGAGTCAGGGATTTATTAGAACATCTTTAAAAATAAAATAATAACCACCTCATTAGGCATATATTCATCATAAAAATGATTGTCAACAATTCCATGTGATTCTGGATATAGTCCAGTTACAATAGTAAAATGATTCGGGAATGTTTTTGAAGGAAATGAAGGAAGCATATATTGTGCCTAGTTTTTTAGAGAAAATAATTTTTAAAAATTTTTTAAATTACCGAAGACCCACATTCAAGAATGCGGGAGACAGAGTGAGTTATTCCTCTTTTTAAATAATCTGCTCGAAACCCGTCCATACTAATTATTAGTAGAGGTGGCACAGTAAAGCTGAAATGAGTTTATATACTTTTTAAATTTAATCTGAGACTCTAGTGTCCTCAAGGAAACATGGGACTCTAATGTGCTGACTGGTGAATTCAAATCCGAGACTCAAATGTACTTGAGACTCGAAAGTAACAAGTGGCCGGACTGTGCGTCATGGGTTTTGCGTTTGGTGTACATTTTTGGCGTTTTTCGTTTGGCGTGATTTAAAAATTTGAATAAATGGCGTTTGGCGTACGAAAATTTTGGCGCACAGCCCTGACTTGTGGGACTCGAGTCCCTCATAGATGAGACTCAATTGTCCAAAACCTTAGACTCAAGTGTCCAAAAATAAAATCCTCGATTAATATATTTCCCTACTTTGCATTGCATTTGTGATCACAACTATATTGCCAGCTTGAATGTTTATTAAGAAAATCAACATCATCGTTTTCTTCACCGTTTGGCCATCTAACAGAAAGAAGAACAAAAACAAGTGAGATAATTAACAAAATGGCTAGAATAGATAGTAGAGCAACCAAACAAAGCAAAAACCGCCGACTAGCTAATGGTCGTTGGCAAAAATTTGAAAACCAGGACCTTGGCATTTCGTTGATTTTTGTTTGAGGGATAAAAATCTTTAATAATTAAAAATTATAGTGTGCGCCAAAAATATCTTTGTGGTGCGGTTAGAATGCCAATTTTTGCGTTCAGGCCAAAAAATTATTTTTGCGCACAACAAAATTTATAAAACTAAAAAAACACTCACAACATCCTTAGATTTCCTCTCCTCACTACTATTTTTTCTGTTTTCTTCAACTCTCAATTTTGTAGCGACATCACCATTAGTATCGTTGTTGTAATAATTTCCTTCAAAGCTTAGCACAACGGGTTGATTAGCTGGAGAACGGAGGGAAATTGAGTGAAAATTCCCTCCATTTGAATTTTTATTTTTCACCAAATTTTGTTGTTTTTGGCTGTTTATATTATTTGTTGTTGTTTTAGTGTCAGATGAAGCTGGGATTTGTGTTTTGATAATTGGTGAAGATAGAGACATTTTTAAAAAGTAGCTTTTTGAGAGAGCTAATTTTTTGTGTGTTCAAAAAGCTCGTAAAGGTTTAGTTAAACTCAACTACCTAAAATTATAGAAATTTTGTAGAAATTTTTATTGGGCCAACCCTTATTGAGCAACACCTCGTTTATTCAGTAGAATCTAGTTATACCCATTAGAGTACAAATTTTAACAAATAGAGTTCGAAATCTTTTTAATATTTGAGTAGCTTTGTAAGAGGAGGTATTTTACTGCGCGTTTAAAAAGCTCATAAGGTTTTTAGTTTTGGCCATTAGAGTCTAAAATGAATTTTGACCTAAATGAGGTTGATCAATTGGGGTATAACTTATATAATTTAAATCAAAAATGTTTTCGAGGCTACTTGACACAATCTTGATTTTATTTTTATTTAACGGCAAATAAAAAGTTTTTTTATCCAGACAGCCTATATACTATTTTTGCTTTTAATATTTTTTTCTCAAATTTATTAACGTAATTTGGCAAACAAATAAAAAAAATAACTTTCTAAGAGCGCAAAGGAAAAGAAGCTTGAAAAAAAAATAAAAATCTTGGAACGCTTAATTAAAAATAAAATGACGGAGAAAGACTTATTTTTGAGTTAAAATGAAAAGGAAGAAATATCTTCTTTAATTTCAAATATTTTAGGAATTAAAATTACTCACACATTAAATTGTTACATACAAGTGAATCATTGGAAAATGTCCAAACTACATTTTCTGACTCTAATGTAATGAAGCTGCAAGTGACAGGCTTGCTCTTATAACTGAAGTAGCGGGGTACATAGAAGCTCTCTCCTTATCATGCCACATAAACCCCTTAATTATCCCATCAAGTAAAAGAAGCTCTCACTTATCCTACAGTAAAAGAAGCCGTTTCAGACCGTCCCGGGTGGTGATATAAAATGGAATAAGCGAGAATATGGATGACTATGTAGGGTCGGGGGCCCGATCCGGCCCGGACCGAAAGATCTTGTCGGGCATTGAATTTTAGCCCGAAAAAGACTCAGAAAAAGACTGAAACAAGGGAGAATTAATTTGGAGGTTGGGATAAAAATGGAGGCATAAAAGACAGAGCGAGGCAATAAGGGTAGACTGAAATTCCAACTTTCCCCTTTTATTTTTAAATAAAAAGTGAACACAAAAAAAATTTTTTGAATGACATTAAATTTAGTTTTAATGCATTTTATCAAAAAATATGTGTCAGTTAATATTGTTTCCGCTATTAAAAATTTTTTGCCACTCAAAAATATCAATGAATAAACAATGAATGACCGCATGAATTGTTCTTTTCCTTCACTTTTATATTTTTAAATTTTTTATAAACTTGTAGTCAGTTTCAAAATTGAAAAAAAATTTTTCCTCCGCCCAAAAAAACTAAAGAACAAAAAAAAGTTTCTTCCAAAGAGGCATTAGAGTCTAACTTTTGTGGAGTCAAATCAAACCCCTCTCATGATCTTCAGACTCTCATAGACCAAAAAGTTATAGGGCAATATTTTCGGCTGAGGAAAATTTTTCCCTAGGAAGGATATTAGAGTTTTGTGGTGAAACTCAACTCACTCCCTTATTTTTGAGACTCAAATGGACTATTTAGGGAATGTCTTGGGAATAGAGGACAAACCAGAAGATGAGTTATAATCGCTTTTAAATTCCTCTTAAATTTTCCTTAAATTGGTTGTTAAATTAGCTTAAATTTAACTTGTTAGAAAGAAGGATGGTTTTCACCGGATATTGAGACAAAAATTTGAATTATCCTAAAAAGGAAATGACGATTAAATTGAATAGAAGGAAAAGATCAAGTGATTGTTAAAAAATAGTCAGATGATCCAAAAAATTGTCAGAAAATTATTTAAAGCCAGAGGCAAGTTTAGGTGTAAATCGAATTTTTTATTTTTTGAAGTTGACATCCGAGAATTTTATCAAAAGAAAATTTTTCAAATAGGATTTATCACAAATAAGTGAAAAATTGTTAGATTTAGACTTGAAAAATAATCAGGAAAATGTTAACCAAAATTAAATCACTTTAAGCATGTGAAGAATAATAAATACACCCATAATGAACAGAATAACCAAAATAGCAACAAAAATAATAGTCCATTTCAAATTGCGAAGCCACATTGTACGTCTAAGTTGTTGTCCAGTTTGAGTAAATGTGTGAGCCTTGGTGTTTAAAAATTTTTTAGAGGATTGGAAAAAAATTTAAAAATTTTCAAAAAATTTTTGAACCCTTGAAAAATTTTTTAGAAAATTTTAACAGGCAGGGCTCTTCAAAAAATTGAAAACAAAAATCATTTTCCTCCAAAAGGATTCGAACCCACCACTCCTTTTCGACCAAATCCGACTAGATACAAACACACCCAACTACACCAAGCTTATTACACTCCAACTTTCTAATTACTCGACTTAAACCCAGTCTATAAAACCCTCACCGACTCCTGCAATGCATCACTTTGCTGTTCCAAACTGTCTAAGCGACCGCCACGGTCCATAATACGAGTCATATTCTCAGACATTACCTTGAAAAATTAATTTTATTATTTTGCTTTCTCTCAATAAATTTACCGAAGTAACATCTTGTACTTGTCTTTGTACATGTTCAATTTTTCTGTTTGTATTTGCTTGATTATTGGGTGGTGGATCCATTTTAGCTTTTAAATTAAAAATTAAAAAAAAAATTTTTTTATAAAAAATAATAAAATATTCTAGCTATTTTTCCAAGCTATTTTTTTAATCAATTAAAAAAGTAAAAGGAAAAAAGATATTTTTTTATTCCAGTATGACTAATAATAAAATTTTTATTTTTAAATATAAAATTGTGGTCGTTTTATTACATAATATTCAGAGAGGTGAATTGTACTTTTAAAAGTTTTTTTAAACATTGGTAAGATATAGAGATGTCCAAGACTCTTGGTCTTGAGTCTTGATTCCAAACTTTTCTTGGGTTTTTTTCGGTCTTGGTCTTGGGGTCTAGTCTTGGTCTTGAGTCCTGGAAAATTTTCGGTCTTGGACATCTCTAGTAAGATAATATTAGAGAACGGACTGGGAGAGGGTCGTACAAAAATCACTAATGATTTCCTGATAACCAAGATTTTTGTTCGAAATCACGTCTCAGTCCGAGCTCTTCAGTAAATATTTTTTAAAAGAGAAAAGTGAATTTTGAAAGGAGAACAAAATTGGAGATATAAAAAATACATATTTTTTATAATAATCAGAATATGCAAATAATGTACTATATTAAAAAAAGAAAATATTTTTTAGGCATTTTTAACCTCAATTATTTTATCCAAAAAAAAATTTTTTTTAATAAATTTTTATGCTTTTTGTGCACACTTATCTTTGTTAATAAACAAGGATAATAAAGTAGAGATAGGCAGGCATTGTTGTCAAGAAAAAAAAATTTTTTAAATGAACTCAAAATTTGAAATGTATAGCTAAATGAGAGAGAAGAGCTCTAAAATAGAAAAAGGCATTTTTAAAGAGAAAAAAAAAAGAAAAAAATTATTTTTCAAATTTTACAAAAGGCACGAAGAAAAAAAAATTGAAGAAAATGAAGAAAATGAAGAAAAAAAGGGCACAATTTTAAAGGAAGGAGAGTCTATTAAAAATTTTCAGTATATATTTATAGATATTTTTGTCAAATTTAAGAGACAAAAATAAAAAATATAGGTAGATGCAAATTGTCTTCCAAAAAAATTAAGTAGAAAAAATAATAAATAAAGGAATGATTTTCTTTTTCCCTTATATTATTTGATAAAAAAAACTTTATTTTGTATAGTAAAATATTAGTGCTGGATAGTTAGAATTAAGCTAAAGTTTTTAGCTTAATTATATGGAAAACTTGTTTGAAAGTTTTTCAGTTCGTAGAAAGGGTTCAGAGTCCTATAGAGAGTGTTTCAAATCATTTCCCAAAACGAGTGTCTCCCCTGAACTAAAAAACAAAAAAAGTTCTCGAAGATATTTTTATTATTTTAGGAAAAGGTAAAACCCTCAAAATCCCAAAAAATTTTTAGCGGAATTTGAGCCCAATTCCCATCAAATAAATTACAAAACTATCCAGTTTCCGCTATTAAAAATTTTTTGCCACTCAAAAATATCAATGAATAAACAATGAATGACCGCATGAATTGTTCTTTTCCTTCACTTTTATATTTTTAAATTTTTTATAAACTTGTAGTCAGTTTCAAAATTGAAAAAAAATTTTTCCTCCGCCCAAAAAAACTAAAGAACAAAAAAAAGTTTCTTCCAAAGAGGCATTAGAGTCTAACTTTTGTGGAGTCAAATCAAACCCCTCTCATGATCTTCAGACTCTCATAGACCAAAAAGTTATAGGGCAATATTTTCGGCTGAGGAAAATTTTTCCCTAGGAAGGATATTAGAGTTTTGTGGTGAAACTCAACTCACTCCCTTATTTTTGAGACTCAAATGGACTATTTAGGGAATGTCTTGGGAATAGAGGACAAACCAGAAGATGAGTTATAATCGCTTTTAAATTCCTCTTAAATTTTCCTTAAATTGGTTGTTAAATTAGCTTAAATTTAACTTGTTAGAAAGAAGGATGGTTTTCACCGGATATTGAGACAAAAATTTGAATTATCCTAAAAAGGAAATGACGATTAAATTGAATAGAAGGAAAAGATCAAGTGATTGTTAAAAAATAGTCAGATGATCCAAAAAATTGTCAGAAAATTATTTAAAGCCAGAGGCAAGTTTAGGTGTAAATCGAATTTTTTATTTTTTGAAGTTGACATCCGAGAATTTTATCAAAAGAAAATTTTTCAAATAGGATTTATCACAAATAAGTGAAAAATTGTTAGATTTAGACTTGAAAAATAATCAGGAAAATGTTAACCAAAATTAAATCACTTTAAGCATGTGAAGAATAATAAATACACCCATAATGAACAGAATAACCAAAATAGCAACAAAAATAATAGTCCATTTCAAATTGCGAAGCCACATTGTACGTCTAAGTTGTTGTCCAGTTTGAGTAAATGTGTGAGCCTTGGTGTTTAAAAATTTTTTAGAGGATTGGAAAAAAATTTAAAAATTTTCAAAAAATTTTTGAACCCTTGAAAAATTTTTTAGAAAATTTTAACAGGCAGGGCTCTTCAAAAAATTGAAAACAAAAATCATTTTCCTCCAAAAGGATTCGAACCCACCACTCCTTTTCGACCAAATCCGACTAGATACAAACACACCCAACTACACCAAGCTTATTACACTCCAACTTTCTAATTACTCGACTTAAACCCAGTCTATAAAACCCTCACCGACTCCTGCAATGCATCACTTTGCTGTTCCAAACTGTCTAAGCGACCGCCACGGTCCATAATACGAGTCATATTCTCAGACATTACCTTGAAAAATTAATTTTATTATTTTGCTTTCTCTCAATAAATTTACCGAAGTAACATCTTGTACTTGTCTTTGTACATGTTCAATTTTTCTGTTTGTATTTGCTTGATTATTGGGTGGTGGATCCATTTTAGCTTTTAAATTAAAAATTAAAAAAAAAATTTTTTTATAAAAAATAATAAAATATTCTAGCTATTTTTCCAAGCTATTTTTTTAATCAATTAAAAAAGTAAAAGGAAAAAAGATATTTTTTTATTCCAGTATGACTAATAATAAAATTTTTATTTTTAAATACATATAAAAGTGTGGTCGTTTTATTACATAATATTCAGAGAGGTGAATTGTACTTTTAAAAGTTTTTTTAAACATTGGTAAGATATAGAGATGTCCAAGACTCTTGGTCTTGAGTCTTGATTCCAAACTTTTCTTGGGTTTTTTTCGGTCTTGGTCTTGGGGTCTAGTCTTGGTCTTGAGTCCTGGAAAATTTTCGGTCTTGGACATCTCTAGTAAGATAATATTAGAGAACGGACTGGGAGAGGGTCGTACAAAAATCAAATGATTTCCTGATAACCAAGATTTTTGTTCGAAATCACGTCTCAGTCCGAGCTCTTCAGTAAATATTTTTTAAAAGAGAAAAGTGAATTTTGAAAGGAGAACAAAATTGGAGATATAAAAAATACATATTTTTTATAATAATCAGAATATGCAAATAATGTACTATATTAAAAAAAGAAAATATTTTTTAGGCATTTTTAACCTCAATTATTTTATCCAAAAAAAAATTTTTTTTAATAAATTTTTATGCTTTTTGTGCACACTTATCTTTGTTAATAAACAAGGATAATAAAGTAGAGATAGGCAGGCATTGTTGTCAAGAAAAAAAAATTTTTTAAATGAACTCAAAATTTGAAATGTATAGCTAAATGAGAGAGAAGAGCTCTAAAATAGAAAAAGGCATTTTTAAAGAGAAAAAAAAAAGAAAAAAATTATTTTTCAAATTTTACAAAAGGCACGAAGAAAAAAAAATTGAAGAAAATGAAGAAAATGAAGAAAAAAAGGGCACAATTTTAAAGGAAGGAGAGTCTATTAAAAATTTTCAGTATATATTTATAGATATTTTTGTCAAATTTAAGAGACAAAAATAAAAAATATAGGTAGATGCAAATTGTCTTCCAAAAAAATTAAGTAGAAAAAATAATAAATAAAGGAATGATTTTCTTTTTCCCTTATATTATTTGATAAAAAAAACTTTATTTTGTATAGTAAAATATTAGTGCTGGATAGTTAGAATTAAGCTAAAGTTTTTAGCTTAATTATATGGAAAACTTGTTTGAAAGTTTTTCAGTTCGTAGAAAGGGTTCAGAGTCCTATAGAGAGTGTTTCAAATCATTTCCCAAAACGAGTGTCTCCCCTGAACTAAAAAACAAAAAAAGTTCTCGAAGATATTTTTATTATTTTAGGAAAAGGTAAAACCCTCAAAATCCCAAAAAATTTTTAGCGGAATTTGAGCCCAATTCCCATCAAATAAATTACAAAACTATCCAGCATTAATCATTAAAAATAACAAAAATACTTAATTTGTCTGTTAGTCCTCATGTCCTTCAACAAAAGGTTGAAAAAGATCTTCATAATCTGGAGGTGTTTTGTCCTGTCCAACAGGTTCAATTAATACTTCACTACCTTTAAGAGTTATTGGATGCGTTTGGTAATAAAAAACAAGCTCAGAAAGTGTTGAATGGACCAATTGGTTTGTACCTTTCAAAGAAAAAAATTTCGCAAAAAATTCCGTAAAAATTACCCATAAACTGGTATCCATCAACAATTCTTTCAACAAGAAAATTTTTCAATCCTTCTACAGCTCTGTAGGAGACAGTATATCCAAAAATACGTTCAGTGACGCGTACAAGAAAAGCTCCTGTTTGTTTGCCAATTAAAAGCTTTTCGGCTTCTTCTCGGGAAATGATTCCTTTAAAATTATTTAAAGATTATTCTTGAGGTTTTTGGGAAAAGAAATTTTCTGGGAAAAAAGTCAGAAATGTCACAGGTTATCCAAAACACGGACAACTTTTCGATCCGAAATCCAAACCCGACTAGGAAAATTTTGAGATCTGCTAAAAAGAAGGAAATCAGGCTTCTTGGCTTTTCAAGACTTTCTGGGAAAAGAAAAACCGGCAGTATATGAAATGAGTGCTCGGATCGCATTTTTCCTTACGTCGGAATGGGGTCAATTTTCCTTAGTATTTGATGTTTGTCATAAGGCAAAATTGTGTAAAAAATATTTTTTTCTCTGTTCATTTTGTTGGGTGAGTGGCAAAACTTGGTCGGACAAAACTTGGAACGATCAAGTCGGTCTTACCAAAACTCGGTGCAATTTGTCTGTTGTTGTTTTTCCGTTCCGTTAGATAGCCTGACACGAAAATAAAGAACCAAAGATAACAGCACTCATCCGACCAAGTTTTGCCTCGACCGAGCTTTGTAAGACCAAGTTTTGCCACTCACCCAACAAAATAAACAGAGAAAAAAAATATTTTTTACACAATTTTGCCTTATGACAGTAACATATGTTCCCTTGTAAGGAAAATTGACCCCATTCCGAGGTAAGGAAAAATGTAAGGAAAAATGCGATCCGAGCACTCCTTTCAGATACGGTCGAAAAACCTCCCATTTTAGAAGGAGGAGTTTTCTGAGAGAACCCGTATTAAAAACATAAAAATATACCATGAAACCACTTTGGAGGTGACTGTCCTCTCCATTGTTCTAATTCAGAATTCCAAAACCAAGTTAAAATTGCTCGTCGACTTTTAGGTTTTGGAGGTCTAGGCAAAGCTCTGAGAGCATCTCTTATTGAATTTGCACATGTTGGCTTCTCTTTAAAAAGAGGTAAAAGTGCATCTGATGTTCGCATATTCTTTCTATGTTGATCCCTACAAAAGAAAATTAATTCGAACAAATTGGAAAAGAATAGAATAGGTTCTCTAGGGTTCTCGGTTTCAAACCGAACAGAAAACTCGAAAAATTTTCGAACCAGCTTGTCGGTTCAGTTTTGATGGGTCGACCCCAGAAGCAAGGCCAAGAAGGTTTACCCCCATAAGGTCAAGTCCAAAAATTTGTCGGATCAGGGGGACTTAAGATCAAGAATACGTTAGCCTGCTCACTTTTGCGTTACTAAACCCTGGTATCCAAAACTAAAAAAAATTCCCAATTTCATTCCGAAAATCCGCAACTATAATGCTTCGTCCGCACTTTTATTAGCGGACTAGCTTGTTTAGCCTAGTACCGATCCCTATCCGAAAACAAAGAAAATCCTTTTTAAAAACCTCGCTCTTGCTGCAATTCGTCTAACAGATTCCTCAGCCTCTCGAGCCTTTCGTTTCCTTTCTTCATATTCAGCCTGTTCTCGACGAGCCTCCATTTCTGCTTCACGTTCTAATCTGTCTCTTTGTTCCTTTAATTGTTCAAAAATTTTGGATTGTCTTTTTTCGATTTCTTCCGGTGGAATATAGCTTCGAATTGTCTGAAAAAAATTTTCTTTTAGGTGTTAAAAATCAAAATTTAATTTTTATCATTTTTACCCCATTTTTAGACGGTGAGGAATTATAATTCCCTAAATTTTCTCATTAAGTAATCGGTGGTGTAGTGGATAACCTCTAGGCTTACTGGGAGAAAGGTAACAGGTTCGACCACATTTGCTCCCCTCTTATTTTTTCGTATAAAAATAATCAGTTAAAATTTAAAATGACTAAAAAATTTTCCAAAATTATTTCTGAATTTTTTAAAGATCACAAAAAAAATTTTATCAAAAATTTTTAGAAGTCAAATTAATTTTAAACTGGGGAGGAGTCATTTACTTAAAATCTCCTCGTTAAAATAGTCGGTGGTGTAGTGGATAACTTTTAGGTTTACTGGGGTAAAGGTAACAGGTTCGAATCCTTTTGCCTTCCTTTTATTTATTCAAGTAAAAATTGTTAGTTAAAAATTGAAAAATGACTCAAAAAAATTTTTTTAATCCTGAAAATTTTTTAATTAAAAAAAACTAACGTTAAATTCCAAATTTTGCTCATCCCCATCATCCCGATGCACAAAACGTGTCTCGTTTCCCATATGACTGCTAATTGTTCTTCGCAAACTTGCAGGTTTTTCGGGTATAGGTGGAGGCATAGAACGCTCATTTCGTTTAAAATCGAGTCTTTTGGTGCCATTTAATTTATCAAAAGTTGACTGCCTTCTTAAATCATAAGAATTTTGTGGAGCAAAATTGGCAGCAGAATGAGAAGGGGAAACCAAATTATCTTTAAAAATTGATAAAAAATATTTCCCTTTATCAAACAAAAAACCATAAATTTCATTTGAATCCGGAGAAGACAAACTTGTTTTATCCGCCATAATCATTTTGCTAGTTAAATATCCATTATTTTGAAGTCGAGAGTCCACCACTAAATTATTCATTTTTCGGCCAAATGAACGAGTTGTTGCAATATTGTTTTCAAGAATATCATCATTTATGCTGCTTTCATCAGGTAATTCATCATAGGGAGAATGAGAATCAGTCTAAAATAGAAATTATGAAAAAGTTTTTCGGGCAAATAAATTTCGTAAAATATCCGAGGAAATGGACGGTGTTGGAAAGGAATCAATAAGGCAAGGGAAAAGTTTATGGAAAGTTATGTGTGCAAAAGCAACAATTTTGTCTCAAAATCAAGGTAAAAGGTTCAAATCATTGTCAGAATCCAACCCAGTGTCTAAATTACTCAGGGCCAGTTCCAGACTTAATCAGGGTCCCTTAAGCTATTTTTAAAACAATCACGTTTTGGAAAGGAATCACTAAGGTCAGGCAAAAGAAGTTAACGAGCGAAAGTTGACATTTTTGACACTATAAGAATTCGAGTTTCAAGCCATTGATTTTGCCTCAAAACCAAAGCAAAAGGTCCAACTCAATGTCAGAATCCAACCCAATGTCCAACCTACTCAGGGTCAGTTCCAGACTTACTCAGGATCCGTTGAGCTAATTTTTAAAACAATCACGTTAACGTTTAACCCAGTTCTCAAGCAAGTTCCCAATATATCTAAACAGAAACCTTATTGTCCAGCTCAGAATCAGTCCCATTCTGATTTAAATCAATTTTGGCCAATTCAGATTTAAGAGCAGCCTCTTCTTGGTCAATTAAGCTTTGAATGTCTTCTGTCCTCTCGATGTCCTGAATTATCTAAAATAAATAAAATTTCAAAAAATAAAAAGTAAAAGAACCTCCTTCTCTGCCAAATTTTTTGCTCTTTCTTTTGCCTCGTTCTCCAAAATTTGCTCAATGCTTAAGTCACTTGGGTGCTCCCCCATCACCCAAACCCAAACATTTCCATCACGACCGTTCAACCATCTGAAAAATGATATTTAAAGGAAAGTGGACATTTTATCCCATATGTTGAACTTTAGGGGTAATCCCTCAAGTTTTGAGTAACCAAAAAATATAGGAAACCTATTAGTGGTAAAAAAAGGATGCTGGACAAGAGCCGCACGAAAATGATCGAAAATTTTATTTCGTGATTGCCTTAAGGGGAGGAAAGGAAACTTTCTCTATTCCACTTAAGGCTAGAAAAGAAGGGAAATTTTGATGAAGCTCTGATGCTGATTACAGCTTTGTGACCCTATTGCATTACCAAGAAATTGATGGAAACAAGGTAGGACCCAATAAAAAACCTAAGCCTCCAAGACTAGGGTTGGGGGCCCGGTCCGAAACATCGAGTCGTGCCTCGAATTTTGGCCCGAAAATGACTCAGTCGAGCCGGTCCGATGAAAATGAGGCCCGAAAAAATGACGCGAACGTCGGCCCGACTCGTAAACCCAAGCCTCCAAGACCCAACAAAAACACCCTAAAATAGATTTACTTCGCTTCCCAACGATTTCCCACTTTCCCCAACTTCTTTAAAAAATAATCTAAAAAGTATACTTGACTCTATGATGCTTATCATCCACAAAATTGGTCCTCTGATTTCGATCTTGCCTCCTCTGGTTTTCAAATTCAATGGTTAATAGATCAGCCTCCCTAATTCGCCATTTTCTGAGTTGCTCTTCTCGCATTTTAATAAAAAGAATTTGTTTTTGTTCTTCCTCAAGTTGCTCCAAGACTTTTGGATCGACATAACCCTTTAAATTTCAAATAAATTTTTTATTTCTTTTAAGGCAATCCTTCAGAATCAAAGGTCCCCTCCATAACACCAGTAAATTTTCCAAGGGCACGATAGACGAACCAAAGGCCCAAACGGAAGATTCGTTGAAATCAAAGGCTAAAAACACTCGTTTTTGAGCTAGACTTGGATTCCAAAGGATTTCCCCCTTATTTAACAAACCTTCTCCAAAATTTCCTGAAGAACACTCATATCTTCAAAGAATGATTTTTGATCAAATTTTTAATAAATATCAGAAAAATACAAATTTTTCATAAAAACAAATTGCCCATAAAATTAACAATTTACTGACAATTCAATTTTCGACAAACATAAACCAACATAAAATAATAAAACAACAAAATGTCAGCCAGCAAAACGTCCATTTACTCTTTGCATTCCCTCCGTTCTTTAGGCAGACTCAAATTTTCCCTTCTTTTCTTTGGGTGGACCACCTTCGTCTTCTTGAACTTCCTCACCACCTTCGTTTTCTTGAACTTCTGTAGGTCCCTCAGCCTCAAAAACAATTGGATCTTTAGCTAAAAAAGAATTTTTTTTAAATTTCGCTTATGGTAAATATTGGTAAAGTTAACAATAAGCCCCTTGGTAAAAGTGAGGAAGAGTGCTTTATCGATATTTTTGAGGTTTGCCGGTAGGTAACCGAGTGTGTTGGGTTCGAATTTTTG
Organism: Meloidogyne arenaria; assembly: GCA_036172955.1. Taxonomy (NCBI): domain Eukaryota; kingdom Metazoa; phylum Nematoda; class Chromadorea; order Rhabditida; family Meloidogynidae; genus Meloidogyne; species Meloidogyne arenaria. The sequence continues at coordinate 31,766 of JARQAB010000178.1, forward strand.
TTCAATTTTTCCTGTTTCGAATCCCGAACCCGAAATCAGACCAGACGAATTCAATTTAGAAATTAGAAAAAACAACTGACACGTCTCTTCGAGCTCGAATTCGGGCCCGGGATTGGAAATAAAATAAAATTTAACCTCATATTCGAACCCAGCACATTCGAGATTACCTACTGCACACCTCGAAAATATTGAAAAAGCGCTTCTTCCTCATTTTTCTAGAGTGAGAAAAAATGAGAAAAAACGGGGGTCACACCAGCCTAAATTTTACCTTCCCCTTTGTTTAAAAAAGAAAAAATTTAAAAGACTACAAGACGGACATTAGAACTTAACAAAATGGATGGTTCCCTATTAGTTCGTCAATGATGAGTTCGTCAATGATTAGTGCGTCAAAATCAGTTCGTCAATGACTTTCGTCAATGATTAGTCCGTCAATAAAATAGTGCCAAATTTAAATTGTTTCAGTTCGTCAATGTTGAATAGAAAGAAATAGTATAAATGTTCCTTCCAATTTTAAAGGAATAGGAAATAAATTGTTAGTTTACATTTGTTAACTTAAGTTTAAACCTTTATCAATATTCGTATTGTAAAAAATATGAAAAGATGAGAGAAAAAATAATTTTTGAAAAGATGATCTAAGAAGATGATAGTTGTAGATATAGAGCAGCCCATTTGGCCCAAAATTTATTAATCTGATAGTAATTTTAATCAGTCCTCCACTGATGGTGAATATTTTTCTAATAATTCTGCTAACGAAATAGAAAACCCTGAACCAGTGCAATTGCTTGAAGTTAAGTCTAAACGTGAGGCTTCTTTGTTGATAAGAAATGGTCCTTCAAAACCAGAGACAATTTTTTATTAGGATAGGATTGTAACAGATTACAGATACCTGGAAATGGTATAAGCTTGGGAGAAACGCTATACATATATCTTCGTCAAGATAGTAATCTTCAATAGTTAGTTGCAGAATTTGAAGATCGGCTGTCGATCCTGTTCGTTATCTACGAACAATTTCTTATCATTTAGCTGAGAATTAGCATTTTTCTGAAAATTACTATTTCACAATATATTTTTAATAAGTTCTTAGCATTGACGAACTGAAACAATTTAAATTTGGCACTATTTTATTGACGGACTAATCATTGACGAAAGTCATTGACGAACTGATTTTGACGGACTAATCATTGTCGAACTCATCATTGACGAAATGATCAGTCACCAAATGGATATATCAAAGGGTACTAAAAAAATCTCATCCCCAATATATCAATTTGATGTTTTCATACAAAATGACACCAACAAGGACCGGTCGCAAACAAGAGCCGAAAACGCGAAAATCCTTAGGGGCTAAAATCAAAAAAAACTCAAGACAAAAGCATACATGGGCCCGCTTCAGATGGAGAACGTGCACGTTTAGGTTTGCCATATTCAGCATCAAGCTTTTCATCCTTCTCTTTAAAATCTTTTATAATATCCAACGTTAGTTCCTCGACATATTTGTCCAAGTTTGCAAGACGTTCTTCCTTTTCCTGAACGAGTGCTTGCTTCTTCCTCTCATAAGAATCCTCGTCTTCCTTTTTATTTTTATCAGCCTCATCCATTATAATTTTATTTACCTAAAATATTTAATTGATAAAAATATAATCCAAAAGGAATCTCAAAAAAGTTGGAATTTTTAAATAATGGGATTTATTCGAAAAAAATGAAAACTTAGGTACGCCGAAAATTGGGAGATATTATGCACACGTTTAACTTTAACCTAAATTTTTCTAAATAAGGAAGGGAAACCTAAATGTCTTATTTAAATTGTTTTACTTAACAGAAGTCGCATTGATAAAAATCAATGAAAAACAAGTAAAAACTTTGCTACATTCAAAACAACTCCAAAATAATTATTGAATAATTCCTTTGGCGAAGTGTTTAAAGCACTAATTCAAGGAAAAATGATAAGAGGTCCCCATTTTTATGTTAGTCAACCGGATTTCTTTGAAAACGACTTCATTTTCAACCCCGAACTCTTCGACCACGAAGTGTAGAACTGAAACTTGCCGGAGTTAATCGGATTATCAAAAAGTAAACATTAGCTTATTGTCTATCAGAATGTTTTAAGTTAGCAGGGATGGAAGTTAGCAGGGTTCTTACTTTTTGTTATGTTCGAGAGTTGTCCGAAGTTTAAAAGTTGACGAGCACAATAACGTTTATTCAAAGTAGAAAGTTAAGATGTGACGAAGAAAATGAGGTATTAGCCGGGCTTGTATGATTTCAATAGACTGCCTCTGACACTGGCTTTTATACTATAGTTACACCACTACACATTACTTTTAACCTTTTGGTTTTTAAAATTGCCCTTTTATTTTTCCATTTTGTTAAATCCTCATGTCTTGTAGTCATGTTAAGTGAGGGTAACTTTATCGGGAAATACATGTAGTAGAATCTTGATAACACGTCTTTTTCCTTATTAGGTCAGCTTCAATCCCAACGGATGTGTTTTAGCGAGATTGAGCTTATATTAGCAGTCTCTTCTATTAAGACGTCAGTTCAAATTGGTCCCGAATCATAAATTGAGAATAAAATTGTGACGTCTTATCAAAATTTGGCTTTAGCCCGGAAAACAAATTTAAAATTTTGCTATAGAGCTTTTCTCTTCCTAACAAAATTTTCGGCTAAACTGCACTTTAGTAACGTATATGTCATTCGAAAGAGCTCGTCGAGCTGAGTCGAACGACATCAAAATTATTCCGCGAAAAAAATTCTGAGTCGAGTTACAGACCCCTAAAAAGTTGTGGGTGGTTAGACAAAGTCTCTTCATTTTTGTACATATATGCACACTATCTTTAACGTCAACTAGGAGAAACTGCACTTTCTCGTCAAGCTGAGTCGAAAGACACCAAAATCAACGGAATCAGACGTGGTTGGACAAAGTTATGACCGTTTGTGTCTATTGTTTCTAAGTTTTTGCCGCTGCGGACTCACAGTTGAGTCCACGGGCTAATTTTGGTGCCGTTCGACTCAGCTCGCCGAGCTCTTTCGAATGACATATAAATCATCAATTTTTAGATCACGTTACTAAAGTGCAGTTAGGCCAAATTTTCTTCCCTAAAATGCCCTACAAAAAATCATGGACTACCATACTCGTTTCAGGTCCTTCTTCATGTCCTCGTACAATTTCTTCAATCCCTTCTTTATATTCTCGTAAAAATTTTTTACACCGTTCTTCACGTTCTCGTAAAAATTTTTCACTCCATATTTCACGTTCTCGTAAAAATTTTGCAAACTCTTCTTCACGTTCTCGTAAAAATTTTGCAAACCCTTCTTCACGTTCTCGTAAAAATTTTGCAAACTCTTCTTCATGTCTCCGTACAATCTAAGAAAATTTTATAATTCTAAACGGATGACTAACAACTTCCCTAATTATTTTTTGTTTAGAAAATATTCTAACATCTTCAAAAGTTAATCGAATTGCCAAAAATTGCAAACATGTTTTTAAGTGTCAATTTAGAATACCGTTATGTCTGAGGGATGTTCGAGTTTTGCCTAAGTCGACGTGCACAAGAATAAAAATTTATTAGATCTAGAAAGGTACAATGTAGGCGAAGGTGGATTGGGCTGGAACAGACAAAGGATATCAGGGAATAGCCAGTATCCGGGTTTTTTCTTCCGATCGGACCCGGGCCGGGCTTCCGGGCTAAAAACCCCGAAAACCCGGAAAACCGGATTTTCTCAAAAATACCCGGTTCGGGGCTACCGGGCCCGGAAAACCCGGTCCCGGCCCGGTGTCGAGCTCTAATTTTAATTCCGCTACACACCTCCCCTTTTGAAAAAATGGTTCGGCTTCTCTCACTCAAAGCCTAAGCTTTCAAAGAACACCCTTGAATTTTTTTCTTAGTTATTTTTTTCTATGGCTCTTTGACCTCTAGAAAATTTTCGCTGTATTTTTTTATAGATCTAAGAAATTTTGAATTTTTTTCAAAAAAGCCCCTACCAATCTTATTTTCAAAGCCTCGCCACAAAGGTAGCAGAATATTTTAGAAGAAATTAACACATTTTCACTACATTTAATTTTACAAACAGTATATTTTTGATGTTTTAAAGGACCATTTATTTCCTCATTTATTACCAAGTTTGGATATCCTTCTATAGATTTTATTATTTCAAAAATTAATTCGGTTGGGATTTGTTTATTATTTTGTTGTTTTTTTGGTAAGGTCATTTTTAAGAAATTTGTGTTGTTATTTTTGTTGTTGTTATTTTTTTCACCTATTATTTTTAGGGGGACTTTTAGGTATTTATTTTTTTGAAATTTTTTCAAAAAATCTCTGTTAATTAAAAAAAACAAAATTTGGCAATAAATTAAAAAGGAAAGTTGCGCCGAAAATGTGGTCGCGCCGAAAAGTGGGCCAATTAAAGCTAATTAAACCAAAAAAGTCAATACCATATTTACTTAGCCTAGCAACAAAATTAGGATTTTATTGAGAAAAATTTTCACTACATTTGTTGAGAAAATATTTCTATTAAAAAGGACAAAATTTATTACATGTATATGCTCGGACACGCCCTAAAGGGCGCGATGCCATAACGGCACCAAGCATAACTAGCTGGAAAATTTCTAGACCTTATCAATTTTCGTATCATTCTCTTTAGCTCGATGAGAGGAATCGTTTAATACTAAATTCGGTAAGATTCGGAAATCTCGAAGCAAGTTATGGCTTTGCGCCGTTATAGCAGTGCGCCCTTTTGGACTCTACTCGAATACTCTAGGTCAACTGAAAAAATAATTTTGCTTTTTGTATAGATGGCCAGCATAAAATGGTCAGTGTAAAAATAGTCTATAGTAAAATAATCAATATTTTTCGATTAAATTTAGAAATTTTAAAGTTGACTACGGTAGATGAAAACTGACGGTAGTACGGTACAAAACGTGGGTGAAAAAGTAGTGTCTGTAAACGACAATTTACCAGGAATTGCGTATCTTTAAAAATTCCGTAAACCCTACCCGTCTTACTTTCACTAGTTTGTGTTGATCATCAGCCTTGACATTCCAAACACATTTAGAAAGTAGGGTTGGACTTTACAATGAGAAACACTCTTGAGGTTGAATTATAGTTTCTTATAATGAGTCGTATCTTAAATAGAGGTTATCGCTTAGATAACTCCTCCACCTCGTCAAGTAGCCAACCAGTATACCAGATTGGCTTTATCTATTATGTATTGTGCTCTTATGAGCTTCTTATAATGAGTCGTATCTTAAATAGAGGGTATCGCATAGAAACTCGCCTTCTCTCCATTGTTAGATTAGTTTCATAAATAGGGTTTATCTAGTATGTCTTGTGCGATCTTATGATAACTTCAGGCTGTCTTATCTTTTCCCATATTTGACACTTTTTCCTAGACTTTAAGTGACACTTCTTGTTTTATCTTCTCTTGAGAAATAATATAAAAGTGAACAACAAACAGAAAGAGGGAAACTTTTTACAGACACGAGAGTTTGTTGTTGTGTTCGTAGTGTAAATAAATTTTTGTTTACAGCTCGCGTCAAAGCACACAGACTATCCGACAGATGGAAAATTAGGGACACATTTCTTCGCATAATTTTATTATTATTAGTAAATTATAACGATTATAGCAGTCTCGAGAGTTTTGGCTGGCGTTTTTAAATTTAACACTCCCTTGAAAGTCCATTTAAGTCTAGAAAGAGACTAAATCTGAAACAAATAATTAGTCTTAAATTTTTCTAGAGTGAGACTAATGTCCAGCTTCTCACTTATCTGATTATTCTCCACAGACTCTATTGTCCTTTTCCTCAGGCTGTGCGCCAAAATTTTTGCGTGGTGGCCAAACGCCAATTTTTTAAAATTCGGCCAAAATTATGCCAAAACGCAAAATGCCAAAACGCGGAACAGGATCATTGAGTCCATGGCCGGTTGAGTCCCGAGCTTGTAACTCGGGAATTTGGAAATAATTTGTTGAACTTTTAGTACCATTGGATAGAGAATTAAATTCTCTACAAAATGATACCAAAGATAAAATAATCTTATCAACTGATAATGAAGTTATTATCAAAAAACCGCCATTTTTTAAAAAAGTCATTTTTTGGAGGTTTTTTAATCATAACTTTGGTACCTGTTGATCAAATTTTTTGATCAATAGCTTATTTTATAGCTTAATTAATCCTCTATCCAACGATACCAAGAGTTCCAAAAAATACTCGAACCCTCTGGAGTTATAGAGCTCGGGACTCAACCGTCCCGGGACTCAATGATCCCCTACCCGCCAAAACGCCATGACGCACAGCCCTGCTTTCCAATTATCCTCCCAATACTCTAATGTCAGATTTAACCCTCCATTTTTCCTCTAGTTGGGAACACATTTGCCCAATTTTTATAAATAAAAATAAAAATATTTTATTTCCCTCCCTCCTTTTCATTTCTCTCTTTGAAATCTAATAGTTTAAAAAGCCAAGTAGCAATTTATGGCCATTCAGGATAATGTCACCACTAGGCAACTAACTACTTTTCCCCCCTTTATTTATTAAAAAAAAGTTTTTTTTCTCGGTGACAACCAGTGTTTTAGAGGAGAGAGAAATATTATTACAAATCATCAAAATTTAATTCTTTTTTTTCTATTTTTAAAATTACATAGCCTACCCTCTCAGTTTTCTTTTAACTTTTTTTCTTTTAAAAATAGAAAGGTCCTTTAAAATATTTTTTTGTTATTAGCTAAAGTTTAAAAAATTTTTAAGGGGGAAAATTTTATTTTGCGTGGTCACGCATTCCAATTATTTTTTAATTTTTTCCTTAATTTCTCCGTTCTGGCCAAACCGCAACTTGGCATGATTCAAAAGATCAACACCCTTTTATGATGAAGTAACCTCTAGTCGTTTAAAAATTTATTTACTTAGCTGAGTTTCTACTAAAATCCTTATCACTTTACCTTTACTTATCTATATACAAGGCTGTGCGCAAGTCCTATTGGCGTTTTGCGTGCTACTAAAATTTCGTGGCGCACAGCCATGGTATTGATTTTTCATTTTCCTATTAGAGTATCATTAATCAGCAAATAGTTAGTGCGAAATTTCGATTTGCGTTTTACATAATATTAAAAATTTTTGGCGCACAGCCTTGATCAACCACCAAGAGTCCATTAGAGTCTCGAATTTCTCCGTTAATATTTAGTTGATCTACAGGGTTATACTTGATTTTTTTCGTAAAAAAGGTAGCTTAAAAAAATTAGGGCTAATATTTCCAACGTCATACTATTTAACTTTCTATTTTCTATTACACAATAGAAGAAACTTTAAAAATTAGCTTGTTTTTCTCTTCATTTTACAATCTTCTGCCTATTTTTTAGTATTTAAGCACAGATGTGAGACGATCGCGCGTTTATTTTTTAAGCGTATAGAGCGAGTATATAAAAACAGAAAAAAAGATCCGATTTTTTTATTTCACTTTTGCTTCGCACTAGAGCACTTTTCAAGCAAACAAACATTCTCTCTCTGTATTATTAGCATGAGCATAAACACAAACATATGTATATAGATATTAGTGATGCTCGGGTATCCCGATCCCGACTCCCGACTCGGGAAAATTTCCCGAGTTTTTGGCCTCCCGATCCCGACTCCCGGTGTCAATTCCCGACTAAGTCGGGAAATTTTTACACCCCTAAGAATGTATTTTTCTGACAAAATTATATTTTCATTTATAAAAAATGAAGAAATCTGGCCTCTTGGTCTCCTAAAATTCCCAAAATTTTCGCCTGCGGCTCTGAAAAGGGAAGATTTTTGGCTTAAAGATCTTCCAAATTCCTCAAAATTTTCGCCTGCGGCGCAGAATACTGAAGAATCTGTGGAGTTGTAGTATAGAAGATTTCGGTGATTTACTAGGATTATGGTGAATTTGAAGAGATAACGTGGGATTTGCAGTAATAAAGAGGGATATCAATGGATGATTAATGTTGCACAGGGGGTGTTAATATTATAGAGGGATATGAAGAGATATGTGGCTAGTTCACCAACATTCCACCAAGATTGAACGTAAAAATATTTTTCTCTGTTTCACTCTTTTCCTCTATTTCACTTCAATGGAGAGATTCTAAGGACTTAAGGCCAATGGCAACAATTATAAATCAAAGCTGGGCTCTGGCTCAAAGAAAAAGCCCCCAGCAATACCCAACACTGATTATCTCTGCGGTCACTAGGTTTTTTGGACAGGCTGTTGGCTTATCTTTCCAAATAATCGGGGAAATAAACTATTAAGTTACCCTTAAAGATCGTTCACTATAGAGGGATATGAAGAGATATTTCACTCCATTGAGAGTCAAAATTTTTGGCTGCGGCGCAAAAAATGGAAGAAATCTGACTTCAAGACCTAAAAATTCTCAAAATTTTCGCCTGCGGCGCTAGTAAGGCTTCTTTACCTTCCAAAATCTTCGATATTTTTGCCTGTGATGCAAAAAATCGGAATTTTTGGCGCCGAAGGCGCCAAAAATTTTTTTATTGCTAATTCCCGACTCCCGAGGTCATTTCCCGACCCGACTCCCGTTTCCCGATTCCCGGGTTTTTTCTTCTCCCGAGCATCACTAATAGATATCCTAGATAAAAAATAATAATATGTTTGCTAAAATAAGACCAGATTTTTGTGGATACCGGAAATCTGTGTGCTTTTAAAATTGTACTATTATTATAGTTGTGTGTGTTTTAGTCTGTTTTTTATTGAAGCTGAACGCTTTATTTTAAAATATTAAATCTCTCAATATTTTTTTAGATTATTATTTGGTATCAAAAAATTCTCTAAAGTGTTGGGAATCCAGGAAAAAAGATTTTTAACGATTTTTAATATAGTGTCTATCTTTGTGGGGTCGTAGGGACCTGTGAAAGACATACTAGAGTTCTATCTAGTTTATACAGAATGAAAATGGTCACATTTTTAGATAACCCTTGTGCAGAAAAAATTACCTTATAATGGGGGAGGGTACAAAATGACCTTAAGGAAAGGATACCAAGCATTGAAAAGCCGGTACCTTATCTAAGGATTTCGTGAGCAGCTCTCCCACAAGTAGCCCAAATTAAAAAAAATATCTTAGGGAGATTGAGTTATATCTAGTATTGGATTTTTACCCTATATGAGGTCCAAAAGGAAGAGGAACACTTGTAGAGAGTCTGTCCTTTTTTTAATACTTCCTTTTCAAGAATTCCATCGATCCTCAAGATTTATAATTATTTTTCTATTCTTAAATAAATTCTCTTTTTTCTCTTCAATAAATTTTCGAGATCAATTTCCTTTGCGCTTCAACAACTCAATCAAGCAGTCTTCCACCCACACGCGCAAAGCCACCCACCACCGATTAGTTAAAGCTACACGACCCAATTTGTGATTTTCCGCTTTTTATATATTTTGGCGTAAATTGAGAAAATATACACCCAAGTGCTTGAACAATTCTCTTTCACTTTTTCCATTGTAAAAAGCGCGTAAATCTCGCCCATTCAAACATTGGACATGTTGAGGGTGTGCGCAAATTAGTAAAATCGTCAGGGAAATCCTTAGCATGAGTTCGTTTAAAAACACTATAAGAACTTTATGAGATCCCCTCGCTGTTATTCCCCTTGTTATCTCCCTCTAGAAAATCCCCTTAGGGTAAATTTACCAATATGGATCACCTCAGGGTCTTTTTGTATTTTTGGCGTTTTTGGCGTATACTTAAAATTTTCATGAAATTTTAAATATTTTTTGAGAAAACCACGCGAGTATTGTCCGTTGCTATCCCCTCTGGAACCCCTTAGGAAATCCCCTAGGTTATGGGCTCCCCTAGGGTCTCCAAGTATTTTTGCCGTTTTTGGCGCACACATAAACTAACTAAAATTATAAATTTGTGATCTTCTCTCCAGTCAATAGTCCCTTCCCCCACCATATTTATTCATTGATCCGTTCTCTCTTCCGTTTTTCCCTTCATTTATCCACATAAAAGAAAATAAATATACTAATAAACCCTAAAAACGTTTTTGTTTTGTTCGCGCATTGAATAAATAAACCTTCCCCCCTCCATCATCCACATTTATTATTAGCGCACATTCTCTCTATTTTTATTTTATATTTTTATCACTACTTTTAGTTGAATCTTTCATTAGAAATCAATCAACATCCCTGTTGATCTCTAAATTATTACGCTAGCCTATTTAGACTTTTTGACCCTTATGACACTTTTGGCAGGGATTGTGGGGGAAAAGAGTCGAACCTAACTATAAAATAACCCAATAAATACACCTCGATTTAGGTGGATACTAGTGCTCGCCAGAAGTTTCGGTTCCGGAAGACCGGAAGCTTCTCCCCAATGGACTCACAACAGGAATGTGCCGGTTCCGACTTTCTTCTTTCGCCTTTCGCCGAATTTATGTCTTCTTTAGTGTTTCGCTTTTTCATGTTTCATTTTTTATAACCACTTTCGGCACGCCCCTGATACACACCCAGACGGACCATAATGTAAAATACATCCCGATCTAGTCTACGTTTTAAAATATGCTGGTCATTGGGTGGGGCTAAGCGATACCCGCTAATTAAGATACGCTCATTAGATGTTTTCAGCCCCCTATAAATATTTTATAATGAGGCCCGGCTGTATTTTTGTATTTTTTTGAATCTTATAATTTTCTTTGTTTATTTTTTACTTTCCCTCTTAACCTCAACTTTGTATTGCGCAAAAAAAGACAAAAAGCTTACCGCTAGGTATAAAGACAGCGATATATTGGGGTAAAAATATATTTTACTTTTACCTTCAGTAAACCAACAAAAAAAATTTAATTACCCCTTCCATTTTTCTTCCAAATTTTTTTTAATATTAGGAAATTCGCTCTTTTGGCGTTTTTCCGTTTTTGGCGTTTTGTTTATTTAAATGGGATAAAATGTCATTTTCTCTTTTTTTGAGGATTTTTCCAATTTTTTGCTTATTTTTTTTTCTTTTTTGACAAATGTCTTTTGTTTTTTTTTAGTTTTTAGCTTTTCCTAGTTAGTTAGCGGATTGATTTGTTTAGGTGATATAATTAATTATCACAATTTTTCTCCTTTTTGTGTTGCCGTTTAATTTTAATTTTTAGTCTTTGTTAAATATAAAAATTTTTTAGAGATTTTTTACATTATATTTTTGATGGTACTAGATAAGGAGTTACAACTTGACTTGGTAGAACATGCTGCTATGCTTCAAAATAAAGCAATGATTCAAAATAATGTTTTAGCTAAACGAAAGGTTTTTTCTTTGATTTTTGAGGGCCTTATTAAATTTGAAGGGGTCTAAACCATTTGATTTTTGTTTAAATTTTCCAAGAGTTCCTTATCGTCTTTTTTGGGGCAATCCAGTTTGGTAGAAACTTTTTGTTTTTTCGAAAGCGATTTCTGTGTCAGCCAGTCTGCCAACATTTTTCTTGGTAAATTTTATTGTGTGTCCTCAAGCATAACAATTTTTTGCTAACATGGTTGACTAAGGAAAGAAACGAGGAGCTTGAAGGGCTTGAACAGACAATCTTCTCTTTTTGTGGCACCTCACTTTTCCTTCTCTACATTTCTCCTATTTATTAATCTTTCAATTTTTAAGCAACAATTGGAGCACTGGGAGAATTCGGAAATGAACCAAATTTGTCCAAAACGCAACCATTATCAACTCTCCAAAGTTAAATTCCAAAACAGTGACATCTTTTTAAGTGCCTGCCAAAGTGGTGATGAAGACGAAGTTGAAGAACTTTTGAAAAAAGGGTCTGATATAAATTCTTCGAATATTGATGGAGTGACTGCTCTTCATCAGGTTTTGAATTTTTTTAATTCTGTTGAAGTTTTTTTTGTTTTGGATTTTTTGAGAGTTCCCTTTTCACATTTTTGGGGTTTTTTTTTAATTTTGGCCCTTTGAATTTAAAAATGGTAAGCTGTGTTTATTCTGTATTTTTCCAAATACCTTTTTGGCTATGTAAGCGATATTATCAAACTGACTTGATATTAGTGCTTAACGGATAAAGAATTTGTCCGCAAATTTTTTGCGGACAAAATTTTCTCCGCTTGATTATTTTTTTAGAATATTTTTTAGTTTTCTGATAGAACCTATTGATCGCTTTCTAAAATGCCCCCACTAATTAAAAATATGTCCTCGTATTTAACGGGAAAAATTTGTCCGCAAATTTTTTGCGGACAAATTCTTTTTTCCGCTTGATTATTTTTTAATTTTCTGATAGAATCTAAAATCTTAAATTTGATCGCTTTCTAAAATGCCCCCACTTATTAAAAATATGTCTTGCAAAATTTTTTATTACCTTAAAAAATTTTTAAAGGCTGTTATTGACGGAAATATGGACATTGTTCGCTTTCTAGTCCAACACAATGCGGATATTAATGCTCAAGATAATGAAGGGTGGACACCTTTACATACTGCTGTTTGTTGTGGAAATTTGAATATTGCAAAATATTTGTATGAAAATGTAAGAAATTTCAAAAAAATTTGGGACGAAATGTCCGCAAAAATTTTTTTGTCCGCAAAAATTGTCCGCAAATTTATTTTTTAAAATTTTTTCTTTTTAAGAATGCAGATTTGGCTTGTGTAAATAGTGACAGAGAATTACCTGTAGATTTGGCAGAAAATGATGAAATGAGAAATTATTTGGAGGAGGTTATGCGGTTAAAAGAAGTTGATGAAAGGAAGGCGAGGGAAAGTGAATTTAATGCAATGCTTGAAGATTGTGACAGGTTTTTGTGTTTTTTTTAATTCTTGAGGTTATTACAATCGAACCTCACTATAAGCTACATACCAGGGATGGGATGTCTCTAGTTTCTGCATTCCACGAAATTTTCCTTTTTGTAACAATTTCCTCGTTTTGTCTGCCTCGGTTTAGTGCATCGCTTATTGTTCGGCTCCGCTACCCCATTTTTTGCCAATGAAACGAAAAGACTATCTTAAATGAAGTTGGGTTGAATCTCAACCCTTCGGAATCGAAAAATTTGGATTGTGAATGTTGAAGTCACGATTTTAACCAGAATTGTGTTGGGGTTAGACAGGTTCGAGTCCAGCCCTAAATTGAGGTTTATCTTTTATTGAGTGTTTAGTGTAGGCCGACGTACCGCAGAGCTATAACTTCTTCCAAAGTGGTCGGATCCGGGACGCCTTTATGGTTCGATACGTCTTGACGAGCTGAATCGAACCATATCAAGGCGTCCGGATTCGATCATTTTGGTCAAAGTTATAGCTCTGCGGTACGTTGGGGTGTACCCGTTTTACTTGCTGTACCCATATTTTACTTTAAAATCCCTTTATACTTTAGATGGATTCAATCTGGTAAATGTCTTGACACACCTCATCCAAAGACTGGGGCGACAGCTTTACACGTGGCTGCTTCTAAAGGATATGTTCAACTTATTGGTTTATTTTTTTATTTTTTGTTGAATTTTTCCAAATTTTTTAGAGAAGCTAATCAATTCGGGCGCGGATATTAACGCTCCAGATTTTGAAGGTTGGACGCCTTTACATGCAGCTGCTCATTGGGGAGAACGTGAAGCTTGTCGTATACTTGTAGAGAATGGGGCTAATTTTGATACTTTGACTTATTTTGGACATTCTGTGTTGTCTGTAGCTGATAAATCGATTGAAGAATATTTGTACAATTTAAAAGAGGTTTTTTTTTTAATATAATTTTTTTAAATTAAGTGAAGAAAGTCGGTGTATAGGGGTGTTGGTTTATGTTTTTAAGGTTTTCTCGTGGTCGGGTTTCGGGTCGAAAAAATCTATTTCAGTTGACACTACTTATCCTTGTTTTTTAGCTTCTTATTGTTGATGTCAGGCTCTTCCTGAGCTATACTATAACCTTTAACTAAATAGGAAATGAAGCCTTTTTTAAAGACGAACTATCATTCCAAAAAATTGCGTATCTCCGCAATTTAACCTTAATCGACAGAATTTTTTTCTGAAAATTAGATTTCATGTCCAGATTGTCTCAATTTTTTAGTTTCAGTACAAAAATAATTATATGATCTTTAATTAAATAGGAAATGTAGCCTTTTCTAAGAACGAACTATTAGTCCAAAAAATAAATAAAAAGTTGCGGACGTCCGCAACTTAGCCTTAAGGACAAATTTTTTTTGAAAATTAGATTTGATGTCCAGATTATCTCATTACCTTAGTTTTAGTCTAAAAATTGCCTCAAATTTTGCCATTATTTTTTTTTAATAAAAAAAAATTTTTTCCCCTTTAAAACAGGAACAAGAAAAAGCTCGTTTGGATGAAGCAGCAAAGATGTCAGCAATTAATGAAGACACTAATGAAGAAGAGGAGAATGAAAAGACTATTAATCAAATTAAAGAGGGTTCAGTGGAAAGCGGAAATAGTAATGGAAGCAATAATGAAGAAGAAGAAGAAGAAGGTGTAACAGCAACAGAAGAAGTTGAACAAGTTCAAGTTGAGTATTTTTTCTGTATTTTTTGTATTTTTTCGTATTTTTTGTGGTTATTATATTTTTCGAACTTTTTAAAATTTATCTTTAATTGAGAAACTATACATAACAAATCCACACACCGTCAAAGGTCAAAAAATATTTATTCAAAAAATTTATTTTTTTACACAGTCAATTTCTATGGATTAAATAGACGATTATATATTCTTTTATATTTTTTTAAAAATCTGATCTTCATCCTCATCGGCATCTTGTCAAGAATAAAAATAACAAAAAATTACTTTATAAACTATTTTTCCTTCTTTTTTTAATAATCGAGAAAAGAAAAAAAATAATTGGCGCGGTTTTTAGCAGAAAATACACAAAAAGCGACATTTCATCCCACTTTTCCTCACAACTTTTAGCTTCTCGAATTTCTTTCTTTTACACTTTTTGAATTGTCGGCATTTATTTTTTGACTGTTTTTTTGTATTCTAATCCGGGAAAATTGCTTTAGACTGATCAAAAAAATTTTTTTGAAAAAAATCCTGGCGATTACGTGAATGGCATTTTTATAAATAATAAAATGAGTTAAATTCAAGGAGTCGGAAAGTGTTTTTAAAAATAAATAAAAAAATACAAAAGCTCTGTGACTAATCTGTTGTATTCAAAATGAATTTAAAAGAATGGAAACAAAATTAATTATTTTTATATGTAGTAGGGTGAGCGTAAAATTTTTGCGTTTTATTTTTGGGTTGTTTTTGAAGTTTTTTTGGCATTATGATTAAATTTTGGAATTTTTAAAAAATATTTTTGTGAAAATTTTTTTTTGAAAATTTTTTAAGAATTAAAAAAAAATTTTTCAAGTTGGGTGTGCGCAAAATTTTTGGCGTTTTATTTTTTTGTGTTTATTTTTGAAATCTTTGGCATTCTGCTTAAATTTTGAAAACTTTAAAAAATTTCTGAGAAATTTTACAAGAATATTAAAAATATTTTTAAAAACAACAGAACGCCAAAAACGCCAAAAATTACAATCGTACACATTTCTAATTTTGAATTTCGCCTAATTCTAGTGACACAAATCGCTTCTAATACCTTTTTAAACCATTATTTTCGGACAAACTAATTATATTTTCTTTATTTTATTTTAAAAATATGAAAATATTTTTTGATTTGAAAAAAATTTTTAAATTGAGGGAAGAGAAGGAAAATAAAGGAGAAATAGGCATAACAGATAACCCTTTTTTATTGAGAAAAAAATTGAGAAACGGAACCTGGATTAATTAATACATTTTCCCCATAATTTTGCTTCCTTAAAGGCCAATTTCTTCAATTGAGCAAATTAATAAAATTAAAAAAAAATATTGTAACAAATCCTCAGGCATGTCTCCCTCTCCCTCCCTTCCAGAGGGATCATCTCCACACCTTTAGTTTATCAAAAAAAATTTTCTTCACCCGCTGCGAATTTTATTTTTATATTTTTATTATTTAATTTAACTGTATTACTCGCGCATATAAAAAATAAATAATCCCTTCCGGGCTTGTGAATTGCCTTTGGCTATAATTTGGTAACCAATATCTCCCCTATTTCCCCTTGGATTTTTTTGCTTATTTTTCCTATTAAATTCGCATTGTCTCGAAAATGAGAGCTTTCTTAAAGTTTTGCCATTGTCTTTTATTAAATAATAAATATTCCAAATAAATAAACTCGATAAAATAAAAAATGACATTTGGTCCCAACAACACAACTTGAGAGAATTTAAGGGATTTGAAATAAAATATTGGTATATGGTAAATTTAAAAGTTTATACAAGTTTATATAAAGGATTTGAACAATGGAAGAGTCTAATAAACAAATAAAATGCCATTGTTGTGTAATACTTTTTGTTTTTATTGGGATTGGTTGAGTAGAGGGAGGGGGTTAGTTTGAGCTCTATAACTTTGGAATAAATCGACTTGGAAAAATAATTTTGGTATGATTTGATAGAGAATTGAATGGGCTATCTAATTAAATTTAAATAAAAATTTTATAATTTCCAGAAAAAAAGTTTAAGGCGAGAAACCTTCAAAAACGGCTTATTTAACCCTCAAAAAGACGGTTTTTTGGCCATAACTTTTCTTTAACTTAACTTAAATTTTTTATTTTAGACTCATTTTCTAGCAAATTTAATTCTCTATCGAATGAAAAACCTTTTCGAATATCAATTTTTGGAAAACAGTTATAGACAAAAAACTTTCAAAAACGACTTATTTTACCCTCATAAAGACGGTTTTTTGGCCATAACTTTTTTTCTCTTATCCTAATTTTTTGATTTTAGACTCATTTTGTAGCAAATTTAATTCTCTATCGAATGACTACAAAACCTTTTCGAAATCTTCATCCTTTCAATAGTTATCGTCTCTTCAATGAACCTTCCTCTAAGTGAACCGTTACTTGCATTGCTTCTTTTAAAATTTATTTTGTCCAAACTTTGTTTTTATTTTCTTAAAATTTGATGGCCATTTTGCTAGCTAATATCCTAAAAACAATTAGGGAATAAACGGATAAATAAATAAAGAAGAAAAAATTTTATTTCGAAGAAAATTGAAGAAATAAAAGGATTATTTTCACACTTGATTAAATTCTCCCCTCATCTTCTCTTCCAAAATTTGTGACCTTTCTTTTTGACACTCAATTTTATATTTTTTTTTGTTTTTGTAAATGAAGCAACAAATAAATAAATACTCTTTAAAAAATATTTTATTAAGTAGAAAAATAAAAAATTTGAAAAAAAACGCGGGAAAACGGAAGCTAAGTTTAATAAAATAAAATATTATTTGAAGGAAGTTTGGTTGATTTAACTTGGGAGAGAATATTAAATATTAAATTGGATCACAATAATATTTATTAAAATAATATTTTTGGACTAAAAAACTGCCAAAATAGGCTCTAAAATTCGAAAAAAAAAGGCAAAATATATTTTAGGCAACGATAAAACTAGTTAGAAAGAAGATTTCAGTAAAATAACACCAGATTTGAACGTTTCAGCATCAGGCCTATCTAGGAAAAAAACAGGCATTTTGCCTAAAATCCTAGCCCTGTAAATAATATTTTGATGTGTAGAAAAAAACGAGGAACCAAGATATCAGATATTTTTCACATTTTTAGCGCTCCACGCAATAAAATTTTTGAGAATTTTAATTTTTTACACCCCCTTCAAACCCTTATGTCATTCCTTCCTAAATGGAAAAAGTTTTTTTTATTAAAAAAGAGTTGTCTCCTCTTTCTTTTCCTCCTGGACAGGCTGAACCGGCACATCGTTCGGGCTCGTAAAAAAAAAAAAAAACACCTCCCAACACCTCTACAAATCGTTGAAGCAATTTCTGCATGACTTTCGCCCGTTTTCAGTCCGTTGTTGCTTCTGGTACTGCGGTTGTTGAAGACGACATTGCAGTTTAACCCTGTCGATGACTGGCGTGGTATGAGGCAAATAAAGAAGATATTGAACATTTTAATAAAGCTGCTTTTATATCCCCCCCCCCCCCCCTACGTTTCTTCGGTGACAATTTCATACTTCCTTCTTGAGAATTACTATAAAAGCACCAACATTTCGTCCGTTTCCCAACACCTCTACAAAACAATCATCACAACCCTTCAAACATCTACATCGTCTACACAAACAACTCTTCATGCTCGGCCTTCTTCCATTGGAGCTCGACACCGGACCCAGGATCAAGAAGTCATCAACGCTGTCCTTTCTGATGCTGCTGCTCACCATCGCCGTACTTGCAGTTCCCGGACAGGTCAACAGCGAAATCGTCGGACTCGGCAATCACACGAAGACAAACGACACAGTGACGCTCGCCGGCAAACCCATAATTGCCACCAAGACGAACTTCGACCTTGCTGATTGTAACTTCAGGAAGCTGTATCCGGACGCCTGCGATGTTACAATCGAAGACGACTACATGTGAGGACTTTTTTTTAAATTCTTTTTGAAGCTAATTGTAATTAAATTTTTATTCTATTTCAGCGAGCTTCGGTACAACTATGGCAGCAAAGGATGCACTGTGGACCTGCTCAGTACCAACAAGGAGAACATCAACAAGATCAAGTTCAAAACCGGAGTGCGAGGAGAATCAAAAGGAGGACTCAACAGATGCCTTGACGGAGGTGGCAGCTTCGAGAAAAGCTATAACAACACGTGAGTTTTTCCTCATTCGAATAGGTGTTTAATTTGTGTTAATTATGTTCATTTTTACAGCTTGCCTTTCGTCTACAGCGTCAACAACACGGTCATCGAACAGCTCAACACACGCCAGGCCGGTTCTGGTACAAAGTGTAAAGACGAAACAAAGTGCACACAAATTGGTGGACGCTGCATGCAGAATACATCTCTTCAAGTCTCATGGAACAACGCTGGAAAGGGTATTTATGCCGCCCATACACATCTAAGTAAGCTCAGCACAAGTAAGTTAGAAATACACACTAAAATATTTAAGTTGGAGAAGATCGACGACAGACCCAAAGCCGGTACAGTACGAGCGTGAACGACAGTGTAATCTTCAATCTAGAGATAAATAACAGAGACGAATTCGTTTTCGATGGATTGACCTTCAATGCTTCGACGGAGGCTGTCTGCGTATCAGAGTCAACTCCTCTCTTCGAACCCAAAACATGGACTATCACGGATGGGGATCACAGGGACAAACACCTGCTCGTCTTCAGCCTACTTCGACAAACCTCTTCTCTCGTGTATCTCACAAAAGATCATCCGAACGGACCGTTTTGTGAACTCTTCATTCAATTTGTGAGTTTTTACCCATTTAGTAAAACCTTTCTAATAATTTCGTTTTTCCTAGAATGCAAGCGACTACAAGCTACTCCTTGTCGGCCCTCCAACAACACCGACAACTTCAACTACCACTGAGGATCCACCAACGGAAACAGAGCCGCCTGAAACGTCAACAGATCCCTCTGCTCCTTCATCGACAACTGCGTCTACGACCGACTTCTCTTCCACCACAACGACATCTCGAACAACGACGAAGCGCCCGGAACAACAGGAGCGTGGCGGAGGTCTCTACATTGCAATTGCTCTTGCTGTTGGCCTCTTTGTCGGGATCATCATTGCAGCTTTGGTCTGGTTCTGGATGAGGGACAAGGCAGAAAAGGATAAGAAAAAGTGGAAGCAGGACGCCGAACGCGCAGAAGACAAACGTCTGCGTGCACTGTACGAGGCTGAGAAGAAGCTCAAAGGCAAAAAGGCCCTCGGGACATTTGATGAGTGGAAAAAGAATGTGAGTTTAACAAAAATTCATTTCTTAATCATCCTTCTTTTCCCATTTTTTCAGAGAAAGGAGAGTGATGAAACAACTGCGTTTGAGATGGGTTCAGTCGACGACTTGTGCGCTGTAATCTGGAAGAAAGTGGAGAAAGATCACGCCAAAGCCAAGATGCAGTTCCTTGTAGACCAGTTCGAGAAGCATAGGGACAAAGAGGTCTACGATCGCGAATATGAGCCGGAAAAGACTAAAAAGGGATATGATGCCGTTGGGCGTTACCAGGATTGGAAAATGGTGAGAAAAATAAATTTTTTTAATGTCAACTAGTCATTTTTATATTTCAGGGGAGGAACATCTATCCGTTCGAAGTGATCGATGGAACATCAACTGCGCTTGAATATGGGAGGGGAAAGAAGGCATATGATAAGCCGTTTCTTCCCGGGGCCGTTGATGAGTCGATTCCAGCAACTGAATAGGGAGGAGGAGTTTGACATTCTGTGCCCGGAAGTTGTGTGAAGGTGACGCTCGAGATATAAAAATGTGTGATTATCTGTATATTGTTCCTTTGCTATGTTCCCCTATATATATTGTTCTTATTGTTCCCCCCATATATTGTTCTCTCATTGTATGTATTGTATATTTCTTGTTGTTTTATTGTATTTAAATTGTTGTATTTAATTGTATTTTTGTATGTGTGTAAATAAATTGTTGTTTAGAAGTGTTGTTTTTATAGACTCGAATGATTAGGAAATACCCCCCTGTTTTAGTTATCTTTAGACCAAACACAAAAAATACGGCTCTACTCCAGTTTATGCGTCCAATCGACTTTTATGCGTCCAATTAAAGTTTATGCGTCCAATCAAACTTTATGAGTCCAATCAAAGAACAATTGGATTTTTCTTGATGTTGCAAAGTTGGGGTATGGGTCCAAAATATTTCTTCGTGTTCGGGACCTACGCCCACTGGGTCTGGGACCAGTCCTTACCTTATACCACGAAATTTTGGAAAGTTATAATTGTTTTTCCGAAATTTTTAAAAATCGCCTATAACTTTCCAAAATTTCGTGGTATAAGGTAAGGACTGGTCCCAGACCCAGTGGGCGTAGGTCCCGAACACGAAGAAATATTTTGGACCCATACCCCAACTTTGCAATACCAAGAAAAATCCAATTGTTTTTTTATTGGACTCATAAAGTTTGATTGGACGCATAAACTTTAATTGGACGCATAAAAGTCGATTGGACGCATAAACTGGAGTAGAGCCAAAAATACCCCCAAATTGAAATACTTGTGTGATCTATCTCATTTTGTATTGTTTGAGTTGGGGTTGCCTTGGCGCGGGTCAAAAAATTGGAGAAAATTTTGGCCATGGATTAATGAAAATTTTCGCCACTTTCTTTAACATCCTTGACTACCTTCTCCAGAAATTTCAGAATTTTTCATCAAATATTTCTCAAGTTATAACCTCAAAAGCTAGGCATTTTCAGAGAATCAACCACATTTTTGGCCATATCTCTGAAATTCTAGCTTCAAAGGATCTGAAATTTTTGTATAACTTAAACAAAGATATGAGAGTTAAATATAAATAATAAATTGTTAAAAAATAAATTTTTTAATGTTTACAATTTTTAGAATTAATTAATTCTCAAAATTAAAATAATTATTGTTTACATAGTATTTTAAAAAAATTTTCTTCCGTAAAATTAGAAAAAAAACGAAAAATTAACGAAAATCCCTTAAATGCGCAATTCCGCTACTTTGTTTA
This sequence comes from Meloidogyne arenaria, assembly GCA_036172955.1. Classification (NCBI taxonomy): domain Eukaryota; kingdom Metazoa; phylum Nematoda; class Chromadorea; order Rhabditida; family Meloidogynidae; genus Meloidogyne; species Meloidogyne arenaria. The sequence goes on from JARQAB010000178.1 coordinate 53,181, forward strand.
ATTTTTAATTTTTTTTAAATAATTTTTTCTATTTTTTCGTGTCACCCAAGAAGAGACAGGTGTAAAAGTGTACTAAAATTTGAATAAAATAATTAAGGGGAAATTAAGGGGAAGAAAATAATTATTTACTTACAATTAATTACCTTTGGTGAGTTTTAAATTTTAAACTATTTATTAAAGTAAATATTTTAATTATTTATTTATTTGAGTTTATAGAGAATTAAAAATGCTATAAAACCCCGTAAAATTTAAATTTTTTTATTTACCGTAAAAAAAGTTTTGTTCAAAAAACTGTCATTTTTCGATGAAAATTGCCCATTTTTTTAGCGGTTTATAGGCCATAACTTTGTTTCTTTTTGACTTAGATTTTTGATCTAAAATTATTTTTGTAGCAAATTAAGTCCTCTACCGAAAGATTTAAAAAATTTCTCGGAAAAGTTCATTTATCAAAAAGTTATGGCTGTTGGCGTTCCCCTAGTTCTGCCCATAGAGGCGCTTAAAACTTGATTTTTTGACTATAACTTTTTGCTTAGTTGACTTAGAATTTTAATCTAAACTTTATTTTGTAGCAAATTAAATCCTCTATCGAATGATAGGAAAAATTTACCAAAAAAGTTTATTTATCAAAAAGTTATGGCTGTTAGCGTTTTCTTGGTTCTGCACATACAGGCGCTTAAACTTACTTTTCTTGACCTTAATAAAATTGCTAGTTCCAATAAAATTTTATTTCAAAGTACATTTTGTAGCAAATTTAATTCTCTAGCATATGATATAAAGAACACTTTGAATAATTCACCTGTCATTAAGTTAAGGAATTTTAAATATCATCACCTCCATAGCTATAATTCACCTATAATTCCCCCTTATAATTAAAAATTTTCTGAAAAATATTTTTCACGCCTACAATTATATTTTTTATAATTTAAAATGTGATAATTTATTAACAAAAAAAACTGGCAATTTTAATATTAAATGTTCCTCATCATAAATAATATTTAAATATTTAATTTTGGATAATATTTCTCTAGGGAATATTATTTCTAATTCCAAACTATTTTAATTTTATTTTAATAAATTTTATTTTATTCTGTAGAAAGATGGAATTGCTACTTTTTCGGCCTACCGAGCAAGTTTTAAGAAATTTATAAAAACTATCAGATAAATTATAATAGACGCCCCTTAAGGAGTGGATACGGAAACTCATTAGGGACTGGTATATATATACTGGTATTGGACTGGTACTGGCTTCTAATAGAGAGAAAATATCAGAGAAACTAGATGCTTCTATAGAAAAAGGACTACTATTGGGAGTGTTCTGAGTTGGTACCTCACATTTACCTTCGGTTATAAGCCTCTATAGATATAAGCCCCCAATGGTTATGACTGCCTTTCCTGTATCTCTTTTACTCAAAAAAATTTTTTTTTTAATTTCCAGTTATGCCCGTCTCTATAATTGCACAAATTTTAACGTTAATCTCGTTCCATATGAAAATCGAGTTCATCAATTCCACAGCTGGATGTTGATAACTCTCTTCGTTATTTTTGAATTACTCTACATTCCCTGCATGTTAAGCATGTACAAACATTTGAGCAATCCTTGCTATAAATTATTGTTTTATATCGGAGTTACTGATATGGTAACAATTCAATTAAATTCAATTTTTAGGGGGCTTTTTGCTGGACGACATTTGCGCACACGACATTTGCGTACTTAAAATAGAATGTAGCTCAGTTTAGGACCCATATCTGTAGATTGGAGAAAGTTATAAAATAGCATTATATACCATTCGATAGAGAATTAAAAGAGCTACAAAATAGGCCAAAATCAAAATTTTTGGAAAATTTATAAAAAAGTTGTGCTTAAAAAACTAAAGCCTTTTCGAGTATAATTTCTCCTTATTGCTTTTATTTTTAATTAAATTTAATTTAAATTCCCTATTCAATTACCATATATAAATATTAAATATTTAAAATTATGATTGAAAAAAATTTCAAGTTGGTAATGTTAATGAATGGACTAGAAACAGGCATTCTTGGACTTATGGGGGCTGTGTTTTGCGACTACCCAACTTTAATTTACACTAGCGGCTCCATTGGATTATGTAACTAATTTTAAATTAATTCTCAGACTCTTAAAAATTTTTAGAAATTTTCAAAAAAAAAATAAAAAAATTTCAAAAAAATTTTTTTTCACCCCTTTCAGCCCTCTGGTTCGCGGAGACGTCAGCAGAGCTTTTATTAGCCATCAATCGTTGTCTTGAATTATTAAATCCAAAATTAGCACACGACATCTTTAAAGGCAACAGAACTTGGTTTTTTTGAAAAAAAATTTCAGAAAAAAATTTTTTTTATTAAGGTGGTTAACTGTTGTTCCTTCCATTTATGCTGTCGTATTAAGTTTATTTACTGCACCAATTTTATTCACTGGGCTTTATTTTTCTTGGTTTTTTAATCCTTATGTTGGATATAATGATGATTTTGGAAAAATTGTGAGAAAATTAATTTTTAAAATTAACCTCTATTTTGTGGACACTCTATATAGGCGACTCTCATTATAAGGTCAATGCAAGAGAAATAAGTCAGATAATACTATATGCGCTGTAACACTATATCCTATCATATTATCGATTTTAGACTCCGCTCAACTGACCTGATCCAAGACCCAAACCCGATTCCCGAACCCCAATTTCCGAAGCCCAAACGAACCCCGAGCCGAAGAGAATCTTCAAACCCCGACCAAAAACCAGCCCCAACTTTTCAACTTTTCCCAACCCCGCACTCCTTGATGGCACATAAAATTGAGTCATATTCCCCATAGATAGAGGTTCCATAAGCTAGAGGTTAAAAATTCTTAAAAATTTTCCTACAGTATTACAACCACGCACATACAATCCACGATACTTTTGTGATTTTCGGTCTCTCAGCGATTTACATAACATTTTCTGTTTTGCTAACAATCAGAACAAATTCTTATTCAACTTCAACTCATCAACCCACTTTAGCACAAAAAATGGTTTTTTAAAAAAATTTCAAAAAATTTTTTTGAAAAAAAATTTTTCCCCTAGACATTTATGCAAGTTGTAATTATTAGCTTTTTTAATGCAATGGCCGCAGGTATTTATATTTATATGCAAACTGTACGTATTAGTGATGCTATTATTATTGCTGGAACTTATGCTTGGCTTTTTGCGCACGGTTAGCTAATTGAAATTTTTCTGGACCTTAAGTATCTCTAATAAAGTACTATTTTGTCGTTTTTACTCATGGTACCCTTTTGTCGTTTTTACTTTTGGTACCCTTTTGTCGTTTTTAGCAGTAGATCCATTTTGTCGTTTTAAACCGTGGTACCCTTTTGTCGTTTTTAACCGTGGTACCCTTTTGTCACCCTTCAGAAAAACCGAAAAGACTATATAAAAAGAGGAGAGAATTTCTCTAACCTATGTTGTCTCTCCTTTATATCCATACTATTTCCTCTGAAGATTAAAAAATTTAATTTATTTAAGGCATTCCACCAGTTATTTATTTAATTTTAAACAAAACAATTCGTACCGACTTTAAACATTATATGAAATTAATGTTTGGAGGAGCTAATGTTAGCAAATTTCAAACTGTTACCATGGTAGCTTTTGGAAATTAAAAATTTTTTTTAATAATTTCTCAAGTTATTCACGTCATTTCAAAACAACCAACAAAACACTTCTTCAACTCGAACGAGAAGGGTGGTTGTGGGAGGAAGAATGGCTCGGTCTAATCGAGTTGTTCAGACTACTAATGGAGGGTTTTAATTGGAAAGGAAGGAATTTGAGAGAATTACTGAACACCCATAATGAAGAATAAAAGTGACGGGAGGGGAGGGATTCTATCCACATCGAAAAATTCAACTTCTGACTTCGATACTGAGTAAATTCCAACTTTTAACACTAGAGACCGGACCAAGACGATATCTCGATCGGAAATCTCAGTTATCGAGATCGAGAATTTTTCGAGATAACGATTCTCGTATGACACTCCCAGACACTCCTAGTCCGATCTCTATTCAGCACAATGCATTACAAGCTAGAGAATGGACTGGGGGGGGGGTGTCATATGTTAATCGAGATCGATCTCTCAAGAAACAACAATCTCTTGATAACCGTGATTTTTGTTCGAGATCTAGTCTTGGTCCAGTCTCTATTCCTAAACAGACTTTTGTTTAGTCCACCTCTAATTTTTTTTCATTTTGTAAATAAATTTTCAAAATTCCAAATATATTCTGACTAAAACTACTTTTACTGGATTTTATAAAGAAAAATGACTACACAATAATATTTACAATTCGTTAAAAATCTTTGTATGGTTGGACATATGTTTTTGACTGGTAAAATACATTTGGCTCTTAGCCTGATTATGCGCCCAATGTACTATTGGATTCGTTATAACGGAAGGGGATTTTACAACAGGGTTTGGGAACGACTTTTTGCTTAATGCCTATGGTCAGCAGCAGGGCTGTGCGCAATTTTGTATTTGGCGTTTTTTGGCGTTTTTTCGGAAAAAAAATTTGGCGCACATCCCTATCTGTGGGATCATTGAGAAGCTTCTTTGCAAGTCATGTCTTTAACTACCAAAAATTTCAAGGGACGCATAATCTGGACAAGGGCCAAAACACACATTTCAAGCTTGCCAAATCAAGCTAGTTGGATAAAACTTTAAAATAATAGACAAATAGATACTATATACAGTCGACCTCTCTATAAGAAACTCAAAGTGATCAGTGTTTGCTAAATAGAGGTGTTTCTTATATAGAGGTTTTTATAGAGAGCCTCGACTTTTTTACGTTTACTTTGAATGTCTCTCTCATTTTTCTTCACTCTCTCGCTTTTTTCTTTTTTCTCTAACCTTCTCTTCAAAATACACACTCTCTCTTCTTCTACTTCTCACTTGCACGAATTGCATGGATTTCTTTCAAATGCTCCATCAATCCAGGAAAAATAAATTTCTGAGTTTGAGGATATGCCTGTTGTTGTGTTTGAACAGGTTTTGGAGGTGGTATAGGCGACATCGTTTGAGGGGGGAAAACGTTGAGAGGAGGAGGCATAGCCAGCTGGGGCATGCGAGGAGGAGCGAAATTGTTGTTGTTGTTGTTCGGGTAAAAATTCTGGCCTACCTGATTGTTTTGAAATTGATTTCTCTTAAAGGATATAGGAATTTAGTAAAGACTGAATGAGAGAGGACCGAGCTTTTTGAACTAGATCCCGTCTATCTATATTACAAAACTCTCTCTATAAGATACCCCTCTATATAACAAACCTTTATATATTTGACTTGACTTTAGAAGGGACACGGTTATAAGAGGACTGGATATATAAAGTCCATAATCGAGACCTTGTCCCTCTATAAAAGAGCTTCTATAATAGAATTGTAATAGTGTTGGGCGTATACTGTAAACTGAGAGAATCGCCCTTGAACAAAAAATTCCTCATTAAAACCCCCTCTTTCTTTCTCTTACTATTAAAATCAAAATAAACAATATAACAATTATCCACACCAATGGAAAGAATCCATATCCATTATTCATTCCTCCAAGAAAATTGTTCCAGAAAAATTGCAAATTAGCCTGTTGTGCCTGGCGACGTCTAGCCATTTCTTGTTCATAACGGTAACGAGCTTCTTGTTGCAAACGGGCATTTTCCTGAGCCTGTTTCTGTTTCCTTTCCACAGCCAAGCGATGTTCCTCCTCTTCTCTTTCCTCCTCATCATCTTCTTCCTCATCCTTCTTCTCTTCCTCTTTCTCTTCCTCTCTTTCCTCCTTTTCTTCTCTCAAATCTTCCGCCTCTTCTTCAAGTTTCTCTATCTTACCTTCCAATTGTTCTACACGATGTCCCAACTTATCCATTTCGTGTAAAAGTTGCTCAATTTCTGGACGATCATCAGGGTTCCGGGCCAAACAGCGCTAAATTACATTAATTAAAGACTCACTACAAAACAGGCTATTAGAGTCTGAAAGACATCAATAGAATCCAAAAGAGTCTACAACATTTTCGGTCTTGATGTCAACCCAACCAGGCCTCCTCCCAGTTCAAAACATTCTCCAGATTCAAATATACACTGAACTAGCTGCCGCTTAGTTCCGAGCTTTATGGTCATTGTATGGATGAGTGGGTATCCTGGATGAGTGGTAGATGAGTGGCCACTGGATGAGGGTGTATATTCTAAGCAATACTCTCTATTTAAGAAGCCCCTCATTCTAAGATTCGATTTCTCGATCCCAAAGGTGTATCCTTTGGTGATGTCTGCCCCTACTAAAAATTACTTGCCTTAACAATTTCTAAAAGTGGTAAATCTCGATATTTTTCATCAAATTCTATTGGCTTTTTACCGTCAAAAATTGTCTGTCTGAGCTCGGCATCTGCCTTTTCCCCACGTTCTTCCTCGTCTAGATGCTCGTATTTTTTAGTTATCCAGTAGTAAGGGCTTTTTCCATGGAGCATTTGGTAAAGAATTACTCCAGCTGACCATGTATCGGATTTTGTGCTCAACTAATAATAAAAAATATGAAACACAAAATACAGAAACACAAAAATACAAAAAACACAAAAATACAAAAAACACAAAAATACAAAAACACAAAAATACAAAAAACACAAAATACAAAAACAAAAAAATACAAAAAACACAAAAAACACAGAAAATACAAAAAAACACACAAAAAATACAAAAAACACAGAAAATACAAAAAAAACACACAAAAAATACAAAAACACAGAAACACAAAAACAAAAATACAAAAAACACAAAAAATACAAAAACACAGAAACACAAAACAAAATACAAAAAAAACACAAAAAATACAAAAACACAGAAATACAAAAAACACAATAAATACAAAAAAACACATATTTAAAATAAAATACCGGAAATTGTTTACGACGAGCCAAAAATTCCTCCTCATCATGGGCTGCACACCAGGCGACCTGTTCAGGACTCATATACATTACAGTCCCAGTTACAATCTCTCCACAAGCTTTAGACAAGTCCTGCTTTTTCATGACTCCTCCAAAGTCAATAACTTTTAAAACGAGTGGATCATCTTTTGTAGGGAAGTGTTGATCGTTGATAACTCGGGGGGCACGGAAGTAGGCCATATTCTCTGGTTTGAGATCTCCATGAACAAAACCTTTAAAAGGGGACAATAGAGTCTTATAAAATATTTAATTTGATATTGAGGACATTTGAGTCTCAACTTATCATAGATTATTGACCTTTTGAGCCTCGGGCTTCTAGTCTCTTGGTTAAACGGCTGAGACTCAAATGACCCCCAATGTCAACAAATCTACCCACCCATTTTATGCAGAGGATTAATTGCTTGTAGAATCTCCTTGAAGGTATTCCGCACCCATTCATGCTTTCCCTGCCCCATATGAGGCGTAATTTCATCAAAAGATCGTGATGTGCCAATTCCATAACCATACTGATTGTTTTGTTGGTTGGGTGTTGCTCACTAAATTAAAGGGTAAAATTTCAAAAATTTATAACTTTGGACAAAATGTCTCTAAAATTCTGAAATTTTCCACAATAATAGTTCTATATTGTAGTATTTTTCCACAAAATTTCAGCTTTATATCTTTAATATAGACCAAGATATGATTTTTCGAAGTTTTAAATAAGCCCCACCCCTTTTCTCCCTCTCATCAACTTTTTTTGTTTTTTGAGGGGATATGGATTTTAAATTTTTCAAAATTAATTTTCACCCTCTTAAAACTCTAAAAAATCCAAATAAACAAACATTTCAAACAATTTTGGAATTCTTTCAACTTTTTTCTGGTTAAGCTCCCCCAAGATTTTAGCCTCATTTGTTGCCTGGTTGCGTTGCTTGTGTTCAATCTTTTCTAGATCGACCACTTTTAAAGCCATACACGTTTAGGACAGTTATCATGTTGCTCAAAAGCGTGGAAAACCTTTTAAAAAATTTTTAAAATTTTTTAAAAGAAAATTTCAACCCGGCTAGTAGCTCCATGTTGAATTTGCCCTTTAATGTTGTATTGCTTTCCATTCACCGTAATTACGGTTGGAATTGATTCCACCGTTTCGAGATTGAGAGTTTTACATTCTGGCGGCAGGTCAGAATAAATTTCTCGAATTGGCAAGGCTTTGCCATACACAACTGAAAATTATTTTCTCAAAAAAATCTTAGAGTTATTTTTATCCACAAAAATTTTGCGGACAACTTTTGCGGACGACTTTTGCTCACAAATTTTTTCGGTGGGTTCTCATTAGATTTTATATTTTCTTGTACATACATATTTTATCCCTATTTAGTTTTAAAAATATTTTTTTACTTACATCCCACACCTCAAAAATAATAATAGGGATACTTCGGGGGTAATACCCCCTCAGAAAAAGGAAGAATATTTTCTAATAATTTTATTAAATTCCCCAGCATAATATTCTATTATTCATAATATTTTTTAATTAACAATTTACCTTCGGCATAAAACGCCATTAAGCCTTAGAATGGCTACAAGCTTGGACTTCATCAAAACAACGTCTAAAACTTGCCTAGGTAGGGTTTTTCAATTTAATTTTAATTCAGTCAAATTTTTTAAAAATTTTTAAATAAAAGAGGAGAGGTTAGGGAATTGTCTAATTACTTAAGGAGACGTTGCCTTATAGATTTAAGAGGAGGCCTTTCATTTAAGAGGAGGGCCTTTCATTTAAGAGGAGGGCTTTCACTCGCGCACGTCTCCACGTCCCCAATTTTTTTTTCTCTAATTTATTTTTTATTTTTCTCTAACATTTTTTTCTGTCTAATTTTAAAATGCCATTCAATATTCATTGATTAGAGCGATCAGAGAGTATGCCATATCCCCCCTTCCCTTATTCATAATCCCTTTATCCCCCTCTCCACATTATCTCCCCTCTCTTTACCCTCTCCCCCCTTACTTTAATCATCTTCCCTTTCAACTCCCCCTACCTCCCTCCCCACTCTTCCCCGCTCTTCTCCCCCTCCTCCCTCTCTTGCCCTCCACCTCTCTTGCCCTCTTCCCTTCATCTTCCCCCACCTTGCCCTCTTCTCAGTCAACATCTTCATATGATTTTATTCAATTTATTGAATAAATCATCTGATCAAAGAGGATAGAGGTTAAATAATAGAGAGAATGGAGAGGTTGAAAAAGTTTTTTTGCCCTTTTGCCTTCCTTTGCCGACACTTTGTCTTTATAGACGTCTGAATATTTCAAAATTAAAAAATTAAAATAGTGGTAGACGGAGGGGGGAGGAAATATTGTTGCCCTTTCAATGTTTGTCGGCTCCTTTTCTTTATAAAAATGTTGAAATTTCTACTTATCTACGAATTTTTCTGTGTTTACGTGACTACAAATACCGTCTTGGATAGCCTCTATATAATTTCAAAAACCTCTATATAATGGACACTCATTCTAACCCTTCTTAAAAATCTGTCGTGAAACGAGGGAAAATATATAAATAAAATTTATTTATTTTATTAATTTTATTTATTTATATTTTAATAAATTTTAATATAATTTTTCCCAAACATTACCAATTAGTTACTTGCTCTTTCCCGAGCATTTCCGTTCTCTCTCTCTCTCTTAAAATATACACTTTTTCTGTTTGTATAAAATCCCCTATCTTATAACAATATCAGTTCTTCTTATTCTTTTTAGTTCTTCTAAATTCTTTAAGCTTTATTAAGCTTCTTCTTTGTAAAATTAATATAGTTTTATAAATAAATCTTTGAAAATTGTTTTCAATTTGTATTAAAATTGGGAATTAATTAGAAGTTTACTTGGTTTCGGCCAACAAATACTTATCTTCTGTATTTGTTGTAGCTTAGAAAGACTATTTCTTTCAGTGGGGCTCAGCGCTTTTAAAGAAGCAAGGCAAGTTTAAATTTTTTAGAAAAAATTCAAATTTTAAGTTGGGAAAAATTTTTTTAAATTTCCCTTAGAAACTTAGAAATAAAGACTTTGTCATTTTCTAAGTAGACTGTTAACAATTATTGTTAACAGCCAGTAACTTGTTTTCTGGAAGTGGGAAATTTTTAAAGGAAAAAATACATCCCGCAACTCAACAAAGACAAGTCAATGATGAGTAGCCCTTTGGAACAGCGGCTACAAATTACAATCAAAAAGATTGTCGAATTATTGAATGCAGACCTAACTGAATTTGATTTAGATCGGGTCTTGGAATGCCTTTAGAAGAGAAATAATATATTTAGAGAGTTCAATAGAAGATTTGGACAATCTAATAAGAGGCCTCTGCGCGGCAAAAGATGAAATAAATTCGGTCTTTGAAGATTGGACTGAATTAAATAAAAAGGCATCAGCAGCAGAAAGGCCAAATTCGACGCTTTTTTTTAAAGCGTTCGAATTAAAGCATAGGCCAAGTCAATACGCGGCCGACGCAGAAAGAAATTGACATCCTTGAGAATGTCAAAATCAAGTTAAGTCGCAAATTGCGACTAAAGAAGCTTAATTTAAGAAGAAAATGCTCAGATTGAGCAAGCGCCACAAGTAACTCCTGCCACGCCAGTTCATTTTGAAATAAGGCATGAGGCGTTGAGCATAGGCAAATTCCATGGCACCGATCCAGACCTTTGGCCTGATTGGTGGGAGCTCTTCATGTCATACATAAGATAGTGTTTATCGACCGAAAGAAAG